>LDJE01096531.1:0-12008 GCA_001021135.1 Selaginella kraussiana
TATTATTGACTTTATTCTCAAAACAACAGACTATGTCTTTGTTGTAAAAATATAGTACTTAAATATGAAATCACAGTTAGACGTTCATAACATTTACATTCATACATTGTTATTTATTTAAAAAGTATAAGATCGTTATTGAGTGTGACTACAAGAACTACAAAAACTCTTTCGGAGATGCCAAAATGAGCAGCATCAGCTCCCTGTGAAAGAGAGCCATACTCAATTCAGTCTCAGAGCGGCTGGAGCAAATTGGAGCAAGTACCTTGACAGAACAACTCTTCGTTTAGCGACGAGCTCTTCCTCAGTCCGCTTTAGACCTGCAAGCCAGGCCTTCGATGTGTCGAGCGTTTCAAGCGTCTTTGAGCTTCCAAAGCAGCACCCACCTTGTAGAAGCATTTGACCAGCTGCTTCCGTATAGCACCATTCGGCACACCACCCTTGAGCACCATTTGCCTCAGCACCTCCAACGCTTCATCCCTTCGTTGTTCCGTACAGAGTCCATTAATCAGTGCCAAGTAAATGTGATCCCCGGCGAAAAAAACCTGTTTTTCCAGCTGCTCAACCAGCTCCAACGCTCGATCAACTTGCCCATGCTTGCAAAGCCCGTCTACGAACGCCATATACGTAACTTCATCCGGCTGAAGACCACTCTCCACAATCCTATCGAAAATCCTGCCCGCTTCAGCCAGCCGTCCGCCCTTACAGAGCCCGTCTAGAACAGCCGTGAACGTGATCACATTCGGTGCAAACCCTCGGCTCACAATCCCCTCGAGCAGCTCGAAAGCCTCTTGAACCCTACTCTCCTTGCAGAGCCCGCAAATGAGCGTGGAGTAAGTCACATTATCGGGAGCGCATCCCTTCTGCAACATCATCTCCAGAAGCCTTAGGGCTCCATCCAACCTCCCTTGCTCGCAAAAACCATGTACAAGCACCGTATACGTAACAACGTCGGGTTGATAACCCTTCATCACCATCTCCTCAAGAACCCTATGTGCGTCTTCCAGCTTCGAAGACTTGCAAAGCCCATCGATTAGTGCATTGAAGGTAACATTGTTGGGCGAGCAGCCCTTGCTAACCATTTCTCTGTATATCTCAAGCGCTCGTTGTATCTGTTTCCCTTTGCAAAACCCATCGATGAGACTTGTGTAGGTCACAACGTCCTCGGACCCCGCTGCTTGCATCTTCCTCAAGAGAATCAGCGCTTCTCGAAACTCCCGATCTCTGCAGTGCCTCGCGATGATCGTGTTGAGCACAAAGCTACTAGGGTTGAATCCGCTGCTGCTCATCTCTTTCAGCAGCTCCAGAGCTCGGCTCACCTTCCCATACTTGCAGACACCATGGATCAAAGTATTGAACGTCACCTCGTTGGTAGCATCCATCATCTCAAAAACCCGAAGTGCATCCCGAATGTGCCGCTCCCGACACAATGCACCCATCAGTACATTGTGGGTCATGGTGTCGGGCCGGAATCCAAGCTCCCTCATTTCATCGAACATCTCACAAGCCCCCTTCACGTTCCCGGACTTCGAAAACCCCCTGATGAGAATTGCATAGGTCGAACCGTTTGGAAGAACACCTCGGTGCATCATCTGCATGTAGAGCTCTAGAGCCTTGTCCAAGTGCTTCTTGTTGACAAGAGTCCCGAGCAAACAATTGCAACTGTATGCAGAATGCTCGAAACCATGCTGCCGGGACGCCCAGTTGAAGAAAAGAATGCACTTTGCTGCAGTGCCACCGAGCTGCTTGAGAACCTTGCCGACTATCACCGGTCCGACCAAGCCGGACCACTCGTCTAGAGCTCGGCTAAAGTCGGGCGAGTCCGAGTTCCGGACAATGGATACAATCTCAAGAACCATCTTGTCCGGCAGCAGCCTGCTCTTGTCTACCCGAGCTCTACCTGTAGAGTCCGAATAGGCCGAGTTCGGACCATCCCAGACGGACAAGTTGTGAAGACGTTCCTGTTGCACGTAGAGCGCGCAGACATCCTCGACCACAGGCATGTGAACCGCACACCGGGGTCCGAGACGGCAACTCGGACGCCGCCGCCGCCGAGAAGGGGAATTCCGAGGAAGAAATCGAACGCTGGAGCTCATATCAAACGCCAGAGCCATGAACTCTCAACACTGGGAATCCCATCACCGCAATAAAAAGGCACAATTCTACTACTCTTGATTCTTCTTGCTTGTAGACTACACAACACACCTGTGGCGCCTGTTTCTAGGGCTCTTATCCCTCCATACTAATGAACCCTGAAGAATGTAAGCGTGAAACCAGCTCCCGAGCAACGTCGAGCAGCTCCCAGACGTCGAGCTTCCCCGCCATGGCATTGCACTCCCTCAGAAGTTCATCCATCCCCTGGCAGTTCTCAATGATGAACTTCCGCCGCCGGTAGACCGCGGCGGCGATCGTGAACAGCAGCAGATCCATCGTCGCTCCAACCTTCTGCTTCCGCTTGTGAATCCCCACCCCCTTCTTGGTCCTGTTCGCGGTCCAATCGCTCCAAATCACCTCCCACAGACTGATCGTCTGCTCGAACGAGAGCTCTCTACGGAAGAGCACGACTACCATACGGTACACGAACGTACAGTCGTCCGACTTGATCTTCACCAGGTGCTCGTACAGCTCGGGGTCGGCTACCTTGATGATGTCGGAGACGACCTTGAGCTGCCGCCGGATGCCGACCTCGTCGAGCCGGAAATTATGACGGGCTGTCCGCATGAAACTCACAAAACACCAGAATGCCTTGTAGTCCTCGTCCATGAGGGCTACGAACGGCGAGAGAAGGTCGGACATACCCTGGCAATACCCCGTATCGGGATCGTATAGTGCGTATGCTTCGAGTATTGCTACCAGCCTCGCTGCATGGTACCGGCGGCAAGTCTCCAAGTGCTCGTCGCCCGACAGCCCGACAGCCGAGATCAAGTCCGAGGTCTCGTCCGGGGTGACGTTGGCTTGAGCCGGAGAGTAGGGCACCCATTCGGCGTTCATTCGGACTGCGTCCAGGCGGATGATCCTCTGCCAAGTGAGAACTTCCTCGAGTGCGCTCGGCCCTTTGTGCCAGAACGTCTCGCACCCGCTAATCTCCACGAACTGCTCGATCTGATCAGGCGTGAATTGAGCTTCGGAGGCTTCGTCCTTGTCCAGCAACATCGTTCGGATCACATCGCATTGCCTTCGTATGTGCTCGTACGACAGGAGACGTTCCTCGTCTCGGGCTTTACGTTCGAGCGCGGTGCTGTTGAGATCGTACCTGAAGAAACGAGCATGGTAACGGTTAACCGGGTGGTAATGCGACTTACAAGCCAAGTATGAAGGGCCATACTTCCGCACGAATCCTTGGCTCAATCCCCTGAGGCAAAACCATGGTAACCATGAACCTTTACCACGAACCGGAACTTACCCCCCAGCGGATCTTATGAATAACAAGATCGGCGTTTTGCAGCCGACCTTCTCTATCGAAGGACTCGTTCCAGAGCTCATGTGTCAGTGGATGGAGCTTCCGCCGCCGCCGTCGAAAGGGTACACTGCGAAAAAACCACGGAAAAACCACAGTTAGATGGTGCGATTATCCTTGAGATTGGAGCTCCCAGAGACACCTAACTGGTTTAGCAAATGGTGACCATGAAAAGAGAGACCAATGGCTACCTCTTGAAGTAAGGCTTGCAATAGGCAAATGCATGCTTTCTCCTCTGAGCATAGCATTGCCCCATTTCAATATCAATCAACTCAGAACACATCTGCACATAAGTTCCATTCAACTAAAAATTCTGTCCTCTCTTCTTTTCTTTCTATATATTTCTTATGTTGCATGCAAAAAAACTACTTAACTATGGTAGATTTTTGGAAGGGTGCAAAAAACGCTACCTTTCTGGCAGGACGCCTGCACTTCCTAGTGCAAAGCCTACTGCGATGCTGGCTACCGCGGTGATCACCAGCACCGTCGTGGTTGGATTCGACTGGATCGCATCGTGGAAGACGCCCACCAGCTGCGCTATCTCGCCTTGAACCATGAAGAACCCTAATTTTCCCACCCGCGAATCATTTTTAGAATGTAAAATAATGTTTATATAGATAGATATATAATATTTAACGTCCAGCTAAATAATTTTAAATCTTTGACTATACCTATGAATTTTTATTATTTTTGTTGGATTAGGATCGTATAGATAGATAATCACTGACCTCGACATTAAAACTAATCTATCTATCATATAAATATTAAATTATGGTATATACTGATGGTGATAACCTTCCATAGAAAATTATGTATACAAATCAATAATTCTAGCATTTCTATGAGCTGATTAAAACCATTTAGCGAAGAACCCTAATTCTCAATGACGATCGTCTTCGTAGTGGATACAAGCGCTTCCATGAACCAGCGGTGCTCCAACGGTCTCACCCTTATGGATTGCGCCAAGAGCGCCGTGGAACACTTTGTGAAGGTGAGCTTTTTCCCCATTCCGCATTGCAATGCAAATCCGTGTTTTATGTTCAGCAAGCCCGTTTACGCGACCCAAACTGGCACCGCACAGAAAGGTAAGCTTCAACACTTGTTTACTGCTGATTTACACTTACGTTCAGGTGCATCCTTGCCACTACAGAGGAAGACGCGATCAAGGTATTTAATGATGTTGCACAAGTATTAATTAATGTACATCATATCAATGTGTTCATGTATTTCATAACTAGAATAGATTCAAGTGATTTCATACGTATAAATTGCACTATTAATTTCAGCACTCTTATAGTATCGTTGAATACATTCAAGTGATTTATACGTATAATATTGCACTGTTATTTCAGCACTCTTATTATTGTACTACGTATTTAGGTCATGGATAGGTGCCCCTATACAAACATAACACGGGCCGTCAAGAGCATCGAGGCACACGACCTCACTCAATTCGACTCGGCACTTCAGCAAGTTTTCGATTATCTCAACATTCAGCGCCTTGCAAACGAGACTGACAAGTATGGTACGTGATGTTTATAAGTACGTATACCGCATCTGATATACCTTCAGGTCAGGGACGCAACCCGCTCGCCATTGAGCCAGCGACGATTTTGCTACTCACAGATGGAACCGAACTTACAAGCAAGGTGTGTATAGGGTTTAGAGTTTAGGGTTTAGGGTATAGGGTTAAATCACACATTGTATGCAGGTAGGCGTTTTGAAGAGCATTGTGCCTTCGCCTACGGTTTCTTTGGGCAATGAGCTGTCCACAAAGCCTTTCAGATGGGATCAGAGGGTCTTCGCAATTTTACTGAGGTAAATGACCATAAAACCTGTTTTTTCGTCTAACATTTTTCCCGAATGCAGAATTCCATCCGTCAGCCAACAAGTGTTGGACAGAATCGGCCCCTTACCAGTAAATGCTCCCGTTTCAGGATCACAAACCACACTTTCGATGGACAATGCAATATTAACGTTCTGCGAATCCACGGGGTAAGTCTATAGGGTAAGAAGTTAAAAAAAAAATCATTTAAAATTTCAGAGGGAAATGCTATATTGCCACAAGCTTTAAAATGCTACTTCAACACATAGACATGACCACGAGGCTTTCATCTTGCGTCGTCGTCTCTTTTGAGAACATCCAATTACCGGGATCGCCTCCTCTTCCGCCACAGGTCATAAATTTATTTTCGCATAATTTTATTTGACAAAAATAAAGTGCGGTTTTTAACAGGTCCATGCAGCTTGCCAGAGAAAACTCTTGTTCATCAAGCCAAACCAGCCCCATCAAGGGCATTGGCCAATTCCCGAGGCTTATTGGCCTGAACCTGGCCAGACAAGTCCTCCTCCCCGTGATCCACACCCTATCATCGCTTACAAGGCGATCGACTGTGATCCAGCAATACCAGGCGTGTTCCCATTCGATAAGTACGACGTAAGTTCTCGAAGCCCTAAACCTAACCTAGCCCTAAACGTAACCCTAGACCTTAAATCTGGCCCTAAACTTAACCCTTTTCATTTTCTGCAGGTCGAGTCCAGTCCCATAGCAAATTTCATGCTCAAATCACCTGCTATCTCATGTTGGCAAGTTTTTGTTCGTAACAGCAAGGGACCAAACAATGGTTACGGAGATCCATTTGGGTACGTTTCCATCGTTTTCTTGAGCATATTTTATTTATTCTACCAATGCTTTGGTCACAGCTATTTGAAGCTCGATCGGCTTGGAAATACCCTCAATTTGTTTGTTTTGCCGTACAATTACCCGGTAAGGTTTTCATAGTTTTCAACTTCGGATTTACGTACGTATGCGTAGGTTCTCTTTCAACTACTCGATCCAGCCCTGAAGAATCCCCGATTGTACAACTCTTCTCAATGGCGCCAAGAAATGGAACGGTATTGCAATAATGTACCGCCGTATTACTTTGCTCCCTTGAAGAACGCTTTCAATCAATGGGGCGGAGCAATGAGTCTGCATCATACTGTTCCGGAGTCTCTTCTCAAGTCTTTCTTGGGAGGTTTCGTTGGGAACCAGCTCAAACGTCTCCAAGAGCAGGCCAAGGTGGAATGGCAAAACATGGTAGGTTTAGGTTGAATGCTATGCTTCAGTTTTAATGCTGCATTGTTGTGATGATGATAGACGATAGGGACGACCATGGAAAACTCCAAGTCGCTTGAAAAGGTATTGCCGACCGTGAAGGCTTCAGCGAGTGGTGCTACCACGACGTCGCATACGGTTACCACGAGCACTTACTCCGTACGTTTGGGATCGACGGAAGGAGTTCTGATCCACAAACGAACCGAAGTTCCGGTCCCTTCAGGCCCTTCTTCTGGGGCGAAAACCGGTTCCGGTATGGAGGTTTCGAAAGTTGGCAACCCTAATGCTTCGGGACCCTTGCGAGAAAGTCCCGTATTCAAAAACCCGTTCGACATACCTCGTGAAGATCTACTCAAGTATGTATTTTATGGATTTTTTTGGATATACTCATTTTTTTTAACACTGCTTGTGTATTTTAGGCAACTCAAGTACCTTCCGATTCGTGTAGCCCTTGCGATGGATGCCCGCACGGCGTCTGCTAATGTGGGTGTGGTTAAGCACTCGGCAATTGGGAGCTTGGCTGCTCGCGCCATGGCCAAAGAAGAAGAAGAATCACGGCATTTTTTGCCTATAGAGAAGGTGAGTATATACCTTGAAGTCGCCCGAGAAGGTACGTAGTATGCTGAGTATATATCTTGCAGATGGGAGACTTCGGAGAGGCTTTCATGAGGCAACAACCCCCGCGAAATCCATATGTAAGATTAAGGTTTAGGGGCTTTTAGGGTTAGGGTATGGGTATGGGGGGTTACTTTAGGTTTAGGGCTTTGTTTAGGGCAGGGTTAGGGTTAGGGTTTGGGCCCTTATAGTGCGCTCGTTTTTGCAGGCTGAAGAGCAAGATCGGACTAAACAGCAAAGGTTGATGTTTGGAAACCCATATCGTCAAGAGAAGAATGATGGTGCGGATGAGAAGTGGCTGGGAAGCCCTCTCGGTAGCAACGAGGGAGCGTTGTTTAGAGGAAGGAAGCGGCGCCGCCGGCCGGACTCCCCAGCACTTTCCGGGACCTCTTTGTCATCCGGAGAAAGTAGTAGCAGCAATGCTGTCTCGTCTGGAAATGTGGAAGTCACTTCACCAGCTAGAACCGTCGAAAACCGGCTGCTCAAGGACACTACGAACGACGTCGCACAGATTCAACCTAGTGATTCAGAGTCGATTGCATCAGAAACGTCGAGCTCGTCCTCAGCTCACCAGCATGAGCATGAGGATCAGACCAGCAAACGCAGAAAACTGGCAGTAGTTCCTTCACCTTCTACTCTAGAAGCGAGCGAGTTCATTTTGACGACTTTGCGTGAGTTAAGGCATGCGAATTCGAATAACGATACTAAGGTATGATTGTCTCAGTAGTATGGGATTTTCTACAATTGACAAGTATACTGCAGTTTTTTGAGTTGCTTTCGACTCCGGAGATCCCTGTTGACAGAGCACACTTGGTCCAGCAGCTCATTCATCAGGTAACTACTTCCATTTAGATTTTTCACCTTTTTGAGGTCGTTGTTTGCATTTCAGGCAGAAATGTACAAGAAGTCTGGGATTGTGTCCAAGCTAAAGCTTGTGATCACTTAATCCTTCAAATGTTCAACGATGAAGTGACATTTACACATCATAGTGTTGAAGTTTAAAGTTTAAAGCATTAGTATAAAGGCGAACTGACGTGCATGTGTTGACAGAGCACATTTGGTCATTCATTCATCAGGTAACTGCCATTTAGATTTTTCACCTTTTTGAGTTCATCTTTGTTTGCTCTTCAGGCAGAACTGTACAGGAAGTCTTCCAATTAATCCTTAAAATGTTCAACAATTTATTTAAGAGACATTTACAGACGTGTACTTAAGTTTAAAGTTTAAAGCATTAATAAGCGGTTTCAAAATGTATTACACCAACAAAGTGCCATCTTTCCAGGAAAATGCTGGAAAACATAATACAAAGAAGTATATTTTGTGAAAATGGTTTGTGCCAAATAAAAACATAAATGCAAGCTCTGTGTGAATGAAGAAACATTCACAATGCGTGCTGGCTGAGAACTCTTTCGTAGAGGAAGTAGCAGATTTGAAGGAGCAGACCGATAATTCGTCATTACCATGCTAATTGCGGTGGATTACGAACGTTATCAAGCTGATTAACAGACAGATATCAATACGGGACATTGCATACGCTAATGGGAAGTCACAAGTTACGGGAAAATTGTTTTGCAGAAGCTGATCGCCAAATAAACTCCTATCATACTCAGTAGAACCATTTGGTCAGCTTTGTCCGACACCAAAATGAGAGGTGCATATATGAAGTTATGGATTCTCTTTCCTGCATGAATTCAAGATTTAGAGTATAAAAACTTGTGAACGTCTCCCTTCGCGCTTGTCCAGCAGCTTTCTCCATTCGCTTTCATATCTTTTAACTTGGCTCTCATTTGCAATACCATCTCACGCTCTTCCCACATGCCACAGCTACCATATATCTGTGCCATGAGCACATACGCTGTAGGGTTCATGTCCCCCAAACTCATCACAGACTGGAATGCCATCCTGCCTACTCTCATGTTTTTCCATTTGTAGCAAGCGCCCAAGACTGCCATCCAAGTCACAGGGTCTGGTCTGCAAGACATGTTCCGCAACAATCCCAAAGCATCCTCAAGCTTGTTGAAGCGACCAAGTATATCGATTATGCAAGTGTAGTGATCAACAGTTGGAGTGATCCCGTGCTTAATCGGCATTGCTTCAAACATGTCTTTTCCTTTGTCCACGAGACCAGCATGGCTACAGCAAGAGAAAATACATGTAAATGTGACACTGTCCGGTTGAAAACCCGCACCTTGCATATTTTCAAACAATTCAAATACAGCATTGGTATCGCCCAAGCGACTGTACCCCGTCAATAGTGCATTCCACGTAGTCACATTTCTTGTAGTGGGATGCAAATCAAAGACAAGTTGTGCATCTTTAAGAGATCCACATTTTGCATAGAAGTCCACCAAACAAGTTCCCAGAATTGAGTTTACAGTGTCAATATCGGCATGAATTTTCTTTCCAAACTCAAGAGCACCAAGCACACCACATGCCTTGAGACCAGCAACGAACGTGATAGCGTTTGGTGCAAATCCTTGAGATTTCATCTCTACATACAGATCCAAAGCGATGACACCCTCGCCGTTTTCAGCATAGCCCAAAATAATAGCATTCCAAGACACAACGTCAGGTTTCTTGATACCATTGAATACCTGGCGAGCATCAACCATGCTCCGGCAAGCTGCATACATGTCTATCAACGTACATTGTATATACACATTCAAACGAGCACCGATCTCCGTATGTATTTGTCGCCCCAGCTCTAACAGTCCAAGAGAAGAGCAGGATTTAAGAACAGCCATGAAGGTTATGGAATCAGGCTTAAACCCTTCCGACCTCATCCTGGAAAACAGTTCCAAAGCAATAGAACCCTGACCATTGTCCGCATAGCCCAGGATAATAGTGTTCCATGAAACCACGTCTGGGCAATTTATACCATCGAAAATCAGACGAGCATCGACCATGCTACCACACTTCCCATACATTTCTATCAGGGTGTTTTGCACACGTAAATTTGCTTGCCTTCTAGTCATTGAGTGTATCTGTCTTCCCATTTCAAGGCACTCCGCTCTTACAATTGTATCATTCTTCAATGCAAGAGAACTGCAAGCCTTAAGCGCAGCAATGAACGTCACAGAGTCAGGCACAACACCTTGAGACCTCATTTTGTTAAACAAGTCCAGGGCCATGGAGCCCTCTCCATTCTCTGCATATCCCAAAATGAGCGCAGTCCAACATACTACATCTCTATCCTTGATAGTGTCAAAGACTTCGTGAGCATCTTTCATATTCCCGCAGTCTGCATACAATTGAACGAGTGCAGTTGCCACAAATACGCATGAGTTGTCGCCACTTTCGAAAGTTTGGGTATGAAGTTCTTTCCCCCTCTTTAGGTTCTTTGTGATAATACACCATTTCAACTCCAACAATACAAACGTCTTTTTTAAGCTCCTCCACCAGGAACTATGACTGGCTTGCATCCATCTTTCATTTTCGGAATGGTAAAAACTGGTAACGTTGACCATCATAGAATTTTGCTATCGTTCATCTTTGCATATCGAAACACTTCAAGAAATTCGTATATGCGTAGAGGAGGGGATGGGGTAAGTGGCCATCTCTTAATTGTAACCACAACATTTATCAGATTGAATATTTTGTTGAACGTTTTTAATAATATGAAATTTTGTTCAATATCAATTGCCTCGATTTTAATATAAAGTTAAGTTAAATAAGTGGCCACTAAACTCAATTTGCATATTTGAGTTTGGCACTTGTTTTTCCCGCATTGGGGCACGGAAGATGAGGACCCCAGCATGGAGAAGTGCACGGAACTCCGTAAGCTTTAATCTAATTGATTTCTAGTAATGTTGTTTGCCTTGGATTCTCTAGAGTTCACAATCTTCTGGAAAGCAACAACGTGGAAATGGAGGCCAACATAAACGACCTGCTCTATTGAAGGTATCTAAGTCTTCAAGCATAGCACATAGTTCCTGTTTGCTTCTTGAGCAGTCTTTACAGTCCAAGAGAAGGCCTCCTCGCCCACGGGAGGAAGAAGTTGCTGCTGCTGAGGATCTTGTGAGGTTTAGGTGTACCTTTCCAGAATAATCTTCCAGGAGCATGCTGGTTTTCTCGCTTTTGCAAGCGTCATCCAGAGCTGTCCTTACGGTCACCAGCTGCTCTCTCCAAAGCTCGAGCTCGTGCTTTCAACCCTATCGCTGTTGGAGAGAACTACAAAGCAACTCTAGAACAAGAAGGGTATGTAGCTGATCATATTTGGAACGTAGACAAGACAGGTGTGACTGTGGGTAGAGACAATGGAATGTATGTAATCAGTCCTCGTGGTCTAAAAGACGTCTGCCAAGTTGTACCCGATACAGAAGAGTGGATCACTCTTTGTGTTGCAATCTCAGCCAGCGGCATCAAACTTTCAACCTTATATATATTCAAAGGTCAGCAATACTGTATCGATTGGATAGAGCAGTGTGAACTTGGAACTCTTCTTGCATGCGGGAAAAAAGCATAGATGTCAAATGCCATGTTCTGTTCATGGTTGGATCATTTCTGAAAACATGTACCTAGAAGTGTTTCTGCATCAAATAGGCATCTTCTTATCTGTGATGGACACTGCGATGATGGACACTGCGACTGATGCAGCCATACAAAAAGCCAAGGATTTTGGTATTGACATAGCCATCTTCCTGCTCATTGCAGTCACCACATGCAACCATTGGACGTTACATGCTTCTCACCATTCAAGACTTACACACACAGGAGCCCCAAATTTTTGTTCGCTGTGCAATATCGTTATGTAATTTCTTCACTATACAATGATATTTTGGGGGATAGCAAAAGGGTGCCATTTTGGTCCCTTTTGGCCCCCCTCCAATATCGCTGTGC
>LDJE01096544.1:0-14849 GCA_001021135.1 Selaginella kraussiana
GGGTTGAGGGTTTAAAGCATGGGGTTTGCATGCATTTAACGGTTCATACGTTTCATATAGGAAATTCTTGAAGAAATCAACGGCGATATAGAGAACCGCAAGAAGGACGCCGGTGATAACTGGAAAGAAAATGGGAACTCCGTGGTTGTGGCTTGCAAAGATGAGCGAACGTCCTGGCAGCTAAGTCAGATAACCTCCGGAGGTGCTCAAGAGGTACTATACAGTTTATTGTTTTTATTTTTATAGTTGAAACTACTTTTAAAATGGTTTTTTGCAGGTAATGCGAGAGGAATGGAACAAATATCTTCTGGGAAAGGCAGAGCTTCATGGGATGCGTCAAAAGAAGAAGTGTCGATCGAAGGCTCCTCAGGGGCCCGAGCAAGATGCGCTCCTCGCTGCAGCGGCTGAGGTCGCAGGCACGAAGAGTGGTGCTACCACGAATAAAGGCAGACGAAAGGGCAAGAAGGCGAACACTGAAAAATCCGTGACACAAGTTCCAGAGGAGGAAGCCACTGGCATCGGTACCACGGAGGCCACCGGTACAACCACGGTTACGGCTGGTAACGCTCTGGTTCAATATCAAACACTTGATGGTGACCAGCAGCGGATGCTGGTAACCCTAATGCCATCGTATGTTATTGTCTACGATCCCGAGATGACGTTCGTGCGGGAAATGGAGGTTTTCAAAGCCAATCATCCTCAGCACTACTTCAAGGTCTACTTTCTCTTCTACGAGGCATCTACGGAAGCCAGGAAGTTCGATGCAAGCATTCAGAGGGAAAACCAGGCTTTTGAGTCGCTAATTCGGCAGAAAGCGTCCATGATGATCCCACATGATCAGGTAAATGTTCCATTAGGGTTTTAATCATGGTTTCGATTATCGTATTTTTTGTTGTTGCAGAACTTGGACATCGAACCCCTTACGCAAAGTAGTGTACAACAATCTTCCAGGAAAGCTGGAGGACGACGAGGTCCCGAGAAGCAAATGCAGGTCCGTATTACCACCGTATAGATACGTTTTGTTGATGTTTTGTTTCTTGTGAGCAGATTGTTGTTGATATGCGGGAGTTCGGAAGCAGCCTTCCCTGCGTACTTCATCAGCAGGGAATGCGTATTATACCCGTAACTCTCGAGGTCGGGGACTACATTTTGTCACCCGATATCTGTGTCGAACGGAAGAGCATATCGGACTTATACTCAAGCTTTGCATCGGGCCGACTGTACAATCAAGCCGAAACAATGACTCGGTACTACCGGATACCCGTGCTTCTCATCGAGTTCTCGCAAGATAAGAGCTTCTCCTTGCAAGTAAGTGGAAATTCAGGTTCCAGCTAGGTTTTAGGGCTAGAGTTTAGCTCCGGTTTAGGGTTACTTGACATTTTTTTTTTGGCAGTCCGCAAGCGATGTCGGCGACGATATCGTCCCAGCGAACATCGTCTCGAAGATGTCTCTTCTCGTACTACATTTTCCGCGGCTCCGGATAGTGTGGTCACGAAGTTTGCACGCGACGGCAGAGATATTCGCCAACTTGAAGTCGAACCAGGACGAGCCTTCTGCCGAGAAGGCGATGCGTGTTGGAGTTCCCACGGAAGACGGCCTCATTGAGGGCGACGTAAGGTGAGCCTTTCGTGCTGGCTTAGGGTTTAAGTTGTAGGGTTTAGGGTTTAAAAAATTGCTCATTTTATAACAGAGCCGAGAACTACAACACTTCGGCAGTAGAGCTGCTTCGACGTCTCCCCGGAGTAACCGATGCGAACTATCGGTCCATTATGGACGGCTGCGGCAGCCTTGCCGAGCTCGGACTCATGCCGGTCGAGGAATTGGCCAAGCTCATGGGTGGACAAAGGCCTGCCCGCATGCTTCGTGAGTTCCTCGATGCGAAGTGCCCTACCATTTGAACCTGCGCCCATTACCGGGTAAGCTCCCCTTCTTTTAGGAGTTCACGAGGAAAAGTTACGATCTTGATCGTTACCATCATCACCAACATTGTTACCATCGTTACCGGCCATCCTTGGCGGGCCTGCAAAGATTGAACAGGGTTACATACGAAAACGTGCAATTTACTCATTGTCAAGTTGTTTCATAGTTTTCCGCCGGCAGACGCTCCACATTGGAAATATTTGGATCGATCGATCATCGTCGAACCATGTCGTTCCCACAGACGCATAGTTGACTTCATTGATCGAAGCCTCTTCGTGAGGTCAGTGTTCTTGTTCTTTTGCAAAAAAAAACTATGAAAAACCCTTGAGGTTTTTGAGATAATTGCCAAAAAACCGGAAGACAGAAGCTTCTTCTAGGAAAATCTAAGTTTTTGGGGGGCTTAGATTCCCGGCCTACGTCTGTACTGGGACTCGTATGGAAGCGCGTATTTTCGTATGCGTATGCATGCACACACGCATGGATGTGATGGTGGACATCATGACGCGTGTCCTACGGACGCAGTAAATGTGAGCTTTAGTCCAGCGTACGTGTGCAAAAAAGTGGAAAACATTCCCGACCGTAGGTGTTAGGTGAGCAAAAGCACCCCCGCGAATATTCACACACGAAAATATTCGAAAAAAAAAAGACCCCCGGCGAATCTTCCAGCTTCTCAAGGTGTTTGATGGTGAAGGTTATTTGCAGGTCCTTGGGGGTTCGGGTTTTTGGGGGGGTACAGTTTTGACCTACTTCCTCGGGGTACGGGGAATCAGCAGTGGGAAAGCCTGCTCCTTGCTTGAGGTGTTTAAACTTAGGCCTTTTAGGGGGGCATAGATGGGGACAACATGTTTATTCCCCCCAAGTTGCAAAGTGCAACCTCTGCATTATACCATGGGGCAAAGCAAGCAAGCAAGTGCAGAAAATTGACTCAGGCTCATCTACAAATTCAAGCTTCTGCTGCAAGTCAGGGCTCAGGATGATGCATTTTGATGCGAATATATGTATGTATTTTGCTGTATGTGGAAGTGGTGGAACAGTCCTCGTACCCATGGTCAAGCTTCAGGCTGCACTGCCTTTGTGTAAGGTGTACCTCAGGATCCAATGACAATTAAAACCTAACTTTGCAGATTATGCTACAAAAATTTCAGGACAACGAAAGACTGCACTATCTATGTGCAATGCAGGCTCTGAATCCTGGTCTTGCTGCTGTTGCTCCTGCCTTTGTATACATTGTTTTTTAGCCTTTGAAGGGTAGTGGGCTATACACACCAAATGATGGACTCTCTGGACCGAGGACTAAGTTTCTACGGATAACTTTGAGACAAGAACACTGAGAACATAAGGCTTTTGGCCTTGACTGGGCGACGAAAGAGTTCCAGAAAGCGAACGAAGACCCTGAGACCATATAATTCCTATTGAGTCCTTCCTTCACAAAATCCCTGGAAGAGCAACGATTTTATAAAATAGGCCATGCAAAGTACAAGAGATATATAAAACCCTACAATGGCAGCGGGGAAAAGGCTGCATTTCTTCTGTGGATCTTGCTTACAATATGCCAGAAGGGGAGAAAGATGGTGCCAAAGTACGTCCTCTTTTATCTATTCGAGTAGTCAACATGGAAGATATAGTAGGTCTGTTTTACAAGAGAAGTCCACATAAACGTATTTTAGGGTTTACCGTATTGAGACCTGTATGCCAGAGGTATGGTATAGTTTAAGGGGGTTGGGGTGGGCCTGGACCACTTGAACCATTTTCACAAAGATGTATGTTATTGGAACCACTTGCAAACCATGACAAAGTTCGACAATTCGTAAGCATGGCAATTGACTTATCTGCAGACAAACGCGGCATTTCTAGAACGGAGAGAATGCGAGATTTGGGTCGTAATCTGGGGCCTTTTGTTTTGAACTCAACCAATGTGTGTATGTTTCGTCTTCTAGGAACATTTCAACATCAGACAGAACATACGATACTGTCCCGTACGATGGAGCTATAGTCAGACAGTTAACGAAGCTCTCCCAAGAAATGGAAGCAATGGAAAAATGCATTGTTATTAACATAGGCCTATTTCCTTCTATACAGATCACATGACCCCAAAAAACAAATGGTTTCGTTTCAGAAGAGGGAAAAAGTTATTTTTAATGCTGCTGCTGCTTCTGGTGTTCCTCTGCTCCAGATCAAAACATTTCTTACAAGAATTATATACTCTTAAGTTACGAAATGGTCAGAGAAAGAAGAACAAGGGCCAGAGAGACCATGCATCATCGATCACAGCTGCTGCTTGCCTGTGTGTGGTGTGTTTGAAGTGAAGACAGTGAGATTGCAACCCCTTCGCTATCTGAATGACATCTTTATTCCTTTCTTCTGGTAGAAAAACTCTCGTCTCTCTCGCATCTCTCTGCGCCCTTTAAGTTTATGAACAAGACAACAAAATTGACCAGCCATCAACCTCGAGCACCTTGGACCTTGCGTGCACCGTCTGTACTCCCGCTGCAAAGCCTTACTTTGGTGCCTTTCATGGTAGGTAGTAGTGACGATACCTTAACCGGGATCAAGCAAGTATATGATGTTTACGTTGTGTAAGTACTTCCACTGATGATCGACAGTAAGCGTCAGTACTTTCTTACATACGTATCATATGTAGTGCAGCAAGTCGGTGGTTAAGTCCTTGATGTAATAGCATTATCTAAATTACTGAAGGACAAGGTAATCATTGTGGGATTTGTAGGTGTGGTCGTCAAAGGTTAGGCTGCTCATGATCATCCAAACGCCTAATGCTATATTGATATGAAATCCAGAGGCCACATGAGTTGACGTTGTAGAAAAATGGTTTCTTGCAACTCTGGGTTGTTGCCTTTCGTGTCGTAAGAGTTCATCACCAGTGTTGTTTTCTCTCCATGCATGCTGCTCTCGATTGGCTAATACTCTATACTTTCTGTGTCTTTGGCTGCAGCCTTTAGCGTGTCGATCTTGGGAATGGCCCTTCTTTCCCGCAATCATGGTACCACTGGGAGCATCCACGAGTATTTCCAAAATTTATCGCTTCGAACCACGACTGATTGATCATGGTGGTGGCAAACAACATAAGCACACCCGCACTTCCATCTCCTGGGAGTAATGCTACAGCCCCGCTTATGTATGTGTTCGAGGTGGTTAGGGTTTAATGTATTGCAGGGTTAGGTTAAAGAGTTGCTTGGAATGGAAGCGTTCATCGAGCAGTGTGTGACCCATGCAGCAAAATCTAGTGGGGCAGATTTTCCAACTTTCATTGGCTGCAGCATCCAAAAAGGCCAAGCGCCAAGGCGGGCATTCAAGTCGCCTTCCATTTCTTGATATGAACAAGATGCTGCTGCTGCTGCCCCATCGAAACTCTCCGTGAAACGGGACGACGAAATCTATAACATTTTCCGTTGGTTAAGCTGGCCATTACGTGGCTTGACCTGTGAGCTGTATACGTATCTCGTACGTCCTCATGTACAGTAGTAAGCTGTAAATACGCCCGATCTCAGGCTGCATTGAATGCGCATTTCGTGATTTGATGTCTGGAGCTATTCCCAAAGCCCTCATCCATGCAATAAGACACTACTACATTCCATCAGCGAGGAGTCGGAAGCTCGATTGCCATGGGGAATGCATTCTGAGAAACGATCCATGGACGATGATAGAGGGCAGAGGGAGCACCAGCAGCAGCCAAGGCAGTGAATCCCGCGTGAAGGGTGGTACCCTGCGAGAGGGCAGGCAGAATCTACACAGAAATCTTACCGCAGTATCCAAACTTAAGAGCGGGTGCAAAACCGGAAAATTTGAGAGAGAGAATGGGTATTGAATTGTTCTTCAATCTTCATCCACTGTGCGTGTGCAGTACGAACGCAAAGAATTTCTTGCCTATAACAAGAACGGCAGATCATCAAATCGATCCAAGCCCCGCTCAACGAGCAGCAACCATCACCAATCAATGTGTGTTGCGTCTCGCAGTTGTGGCTGCTGCTGCACTAGCTGGCTCGCTGCTGGTGCTGGTGTTCTTGATGTTCCGATTGATGAAGCAATCATAGCGACGATTGCATGATTGGCAATACATTGCTCGCTAGCCTATCGACTGGTGGGTGCTAGAAATTGTCCGGGGGATCAAGAAGTGCATGCCCGCTCTCGATAATCGCCAGGCTTGCCACGCAAATCCAATCCAATCCAAACCAGAACACACTCTGCAGGGCAAAAGCTCATGATTTTCTCCCTGCGAGGAGAAATGCAGAGGAATTGCGCAGCTCGAACCAACAAACACGCGCGCGCGACCTTTTGCATTGATGGAAACAGGCCGAGCGCGCGGGGCGCTCTGGCACTGGGGTTTTCGCGGGTGTCCCCGTCCCGTTAATTCGAATGGAATTTCGCGCGTCGATCGGAAGCGTTGGATCGGAACTTTATTAGGGCTTCCCAGCAATCCGACGGACATTATTCAAAACACGCGAGCCTTTACGCCATTGAATGCGGGCTTCTGTTCTTCAACGCTGAGCTGCAGCAGCAGCGGCGGCAGCAGAGGCGAATAGCATGATCATGATGGATGACATGACGCGCATCGCTGCACAGCAGCAGCAGCAGCAGCCGCAGCCGCAGCGGTAGCAGCTGCAGCGCTCTCCAGTGGCGAAATTGAGAATGGGACGCGCTCGCTTTCGATCCTTGTCTCCGCAGAAACAAAGAGCAGATAGCCACGATTGAGACGCCCTCGGCCTTGCCCAGACGGGCACCCGATCAATGCGAAAGCTCGGAGCTTGTATCGAAGCGTCGCCTCTCCGCAAGTCCCCATTCATAGACTAGACACCTCCTGGCATGGTATGGTGCGAGGTTTAGATTTGGTGCCCCTTCTGGGTGCACGTGTGTGATGCAATTTCCTTGATTGATCATCCGAGCAATTTCTTGTTCATGAATGAATGAATGAGGAATTCATGACTCCCTCTCTGTGAAAGGCTCAGCTCTGAGGTTTCAGTTCATTCCATTCCTTGGATCAAATCGCTGAGTCAATCAATAAAAGCGCCTGAAAACTACTGATAACAGCATACATCAATCAATCAACACACAGCATGAACCCTAGTGTCAAAAAACCATCAATCAGGCAAGGCCAAGGTCCCAATGATTTCGCACACATTTTCTACATTCGATTAGATCCATCCTTGAAAATGAACACAAATGCTTCAGTCCGATTGATGGTACTGCATGCAATTAGTCCCGATTTCTGGCAATAGATAGCGACTCTAAGTTTGGTAGTAGAAGATCATTGGACATTCATTGTGTAACTTCATACGAGCCATCACACAATTACATTCTAATGTAAGGGCTTTAAGAGCTAAGCTTGAAGTTGTTGAAGTATTGATTCATGGATTCGTTTATCACATTGGAAGGATACAAGCATGATCATGAAAAATCCAGATTTTGCATGCTTTCCCTCGATAAGGTGATCCTACCAAGTCCAAGACAATGGACCTAAAGTTCCAGTTCTTGAGGAGAGAAATATTACGGAGAAGACCTACCACCCTGGGTCCCGTGGATAAAGCCCTTACGTCAATGGGTACGTCAACCTCGTGGTGGTGGTGGTGGTGGTAGTGGCAACGTTATATAAGAGTTCTTGCCACTGGAAAAATCAAAAGAAAGGAAATGTCCCAAAGGTGGTCAATGCATGCCTCTTTTTACCTTCGATGAACCATCTAAACAACGCGCCGTGGTGACGAGGTCCTAAGGCCCCAAAGGTCTTACCACCCCCAATTTCATCCCAAAGTTGTTCAAAGCATTTCAAACAACAGACGTCAGGTGAAGACAAGATTTGTCGAAGTTTCGAAGGACCGAGTCGGACCTCAGGACCTCAAGAAAGAACCCATGACAATATTGTTTGGTCCCGTACCCCTCGTCTTAACCTCCAATGTACCATAAGGAAATGAACCTCAACTTACCCTCATCAAAGAATCTCCAAGTCCTCTCTTACACGTGGGATATGGAATAAGTCCACGTTCAAGACACGTGGGATGCAGACAGGATACGTGGGATAAACCGGTATGCAGACAAAGCCAAGCTGGCAAAACCACGTCAAAAAGCAGTTTTTGGAGACAAAGCCTCGCTGGCAAAGCCATGTCGAAAAGCGGTTCCTGGAGACAAAGCCCCGCTGGCAATGCCACGTCGTTCTCGAACACCGAGGCTGGCAGGTTCGGGATCCCCCGTAGCTGAAGTGGCACATTCAATTAAAATGGTTTGATCCAGAGAAGTGCCTTTTGTTTGTTTTCGTTTGGCCATTTTGTGCGCACTTTGGGGAAGACGATGGGAGATGATATCTAGAAGAACATCCCACTCAGACGAAGAAGAACGAGGAACCCTCAAAATTTTGTGATACAAAAGGCGCGCAATCGCATTTGCCCCGAAAATCCCCACATTTCTTTCTCAATCCTACCCTTGTTAGGCTCCATTGGCAGCGAGCGCTTGGAGCTGGTGCTCGTTGAGGCCCTCGTAGACGATCATAGAGTGGGAATTTTCCCGATCGATCGCTGCTCGCAGCCGCTGCAGTGAGAGGTCTACGATCGAAGGGTTCTGTAGCATCGCCTCTTTGCGTTGTTGTTCTTCCTAGGAGCTATTGAGAGCGATGCTGGCCCACGTTTCTGGTGGGATGACGGCGGCCCGTGCTCGCTTTTGGGAGGAATTTGTGTTGCACAGACGACGGAGGTCGATCATCCTAGGCTGAGATCATCTCTGATCGCGAGGAGTGAAGCACTAGGAGAATTGTGGGTGCAGGATTGGATCATCAAAGCGCACCACACTAGAAATCGTAGCCCCGCGGCTCATACGAACACTACGAACAATCGCAGCGCAGCTGCAGCTTCAAAGTCGTTTGTAGATCTTCGCTTTTGCTCTGAATTCGTAGTTCAGGAGCTACGCCTGATCGATCGATCGTTAGCAGCTGCTGCTGCTGCTTGTTGCTCGTCGTCGTCCTTGTTCTAGGATCGATCGTAGCTGGGTCGATCGTAGATGCATTGCAATCTGGAGTCGCTGCTAGTCGATCGAGGGAGGACACCATAGCAGCAGCTGTGGCGCCGGCGGTGGGCGCCTCCTCGTCACATTGCAACGCCAGGAACACCGACGGCGACCACGACCACGACGGCGACGACGAAGAACACCAAGAGCAACAAGAACATGAGGAGGAGGACGAGGAGTTCATCAAGCAGCGGCGGAGCCTGCCGCTGTGGATCCTCAGCTCCTCCTCCTCTTGCGACGATTCCTCAGCGCACGAGCACGATCAGGATCAGCATCTCCACGAGCAACAGCTGCGGCAGCGGCGGCGGGAATGGTACGCCGCTGCGGAATGCGGCGGCGGCGATCGCGACGAGGATCGTCAGTGCCATCGCGCGCCGTCCGCCGGCAACGAGAGCTGGGGCCGGATCGTCGGATACGGTGGCGGAGCGGGATACAATCAGCCCGGCAGCCCGGGCGGCGGTGGTGGAGGCGGCGGCTCAATTCCCAGACAGTCAGAGATCTTCCGAGACATACTTGCGAGGAGCGGCGGCGGTGGTGGCGGGGCGGGCAACACGGGCGGCGGCGAGGAGTCGTTCCTCTACCGGCAGGCGAGCTTGCAGCAGCAGGCGGCAGCGGCGGCGCAGCAGTCAAACGAGGAGGCAGGCGCGCGGGCGGCGGCGGCGAGCTTCGTCGCGTATGAATTCGGCGGGGCAGTCTCGAGGAACGTCGGACTGGGGGGTGGAATCGGGCTGCTGCGAACGGGCGGCGCGCTCGAATGGACCGGCGGCGGGAGTGGCGGCGGTGGCGGCGTCGTTCGGGAGCTGATGGGCCGGGGGATGGAAGTCGTCCCACTGGCCGAGCGGATGGTAACACCGCTGCAGCTGGTTCATCCCGCGCATCAACACCACCATCAGCAGCAACAGCAACAGCAGCAGCAGCTCGATCAATCGCAACACCAGCAGCAGCAGCAGCATCAACACCATCAACAACAACATCCGCATCATCATCAGCAACAGCCGGACTCATCTCCTCATCAGCCGAGCAATCCCAACACGAACAATCAACAACTCTCCGTCTCGGGATCGGCGGGGCATTCCGGCGGCCATGGGCGTGGGCATCAGCCGGGCGGGAGCACTTGCAAGGAGTGCGGCAACCAAGCGAAGAAGGATTGCACATTCCAGCGATGCCGGACGTGCTGCAAGAGCCGCGGCTACGATTGCCCCACTCACGTCAGGAGCACCTGGGTCCCCGCCGCCAAGCGCCGCGAGCGCCAGGCGCTTGAGGCCGCCGCCATCGCTGCCGGACAGCCCCGCCCGAGGACGAAGCGGACGCGGTCAATCGTGTCCGCGCCCGGCGGCGCGGTCGGGGGATTCGGGCCGCCGCCGCCGCTGTTGCTCCCTCCCGCGGGCGGCGGCGGCGGCGGGAGCTTGTCGCCGCGGAGCTCCGACTACCAAGGTGCGTCCGTGATTGTGAATTCGCGTGTTCTTGCATTCATATCGTGAGTTCATCATTGGATCATACGTTCTTGGGCGAGTGGGATCATGTGTTCTTGCTGATGAATTTTTTTTTCTTTGACTGATCATCAACTCATCACGTTGCATGTTTCTTGTTGTGAAATTTTTTGAGTCAGGGAAGTGTCAGTCCTTGTTTTCTGGAGCTCCATTCGCGCGTTGTTCTTGAGGAATTTCGCATTTTTCCCCAGAATATTCGTAGTGTTTCTGGAGCTCCATTCTTCGCATTCCGCGCGTTGTTCTTGAGGGATTTCGCATTTTTTCCTAGAATATTCGTAGTGTTTGTTTTCTGGAGCTGCGTTGTTCTTGAGGAATTTCGCATTTGTCCCCCTAGAATATTTGTAGTGTTTCTTTTCTGGAGCTCCATTCTTCGCATTTCGCGCGTTGTTCTTGAGGAATTTCGCATTTGTTCTCGAGAATATTCGCAGTGTTTGATCGCTCAGAGCTCCTCCCTCGCAGGCTACAGAGGCGGATTGCTACCCCCGGAGGTGCGCGCGAACGCCGTCTTCAAGTGTGTTCGTGTGACGGGCATCGAGGATGGCGAGAACGAGTACGCATACCAGGCGAGCGTCAAGATCGGCGGCCATGTCTTCAAGGGCGTCCTCTACGACCAAGGTATCGACTCGTCGTCCGCCGCCGCCGCCGCTGTGACGCAGTCCGCGAGCTTAGCCGACCTCCAACTCGGCGCCGCGCGGAGCTCGAGTCTGCCTCCCACCTCGGCGTCGTTCCTCGACCCGTCGCAGCTCTACGGTTCGTCTACACTTCTAGGAGGTGAGTTCTTCGTGGTTTTCATTGCTCGATCGATCTAGTGATCATAGAGCTGATGATGATCCAAAGATCAACATTTTTCTTTGCATGGGACGATGTTTTAACGTGTGGTTTGCAGCTCTCCGATGACATTCCAAACATCGATTCTCTGATCATCATCACCATCTCTGACCTTTGATCAATCTGCGTATGATCGACTCTCCAGGCATGCATTCCCAGTTGCCTTGCCATCTTTTATTTTTCTTCCATTTTCCTTGCTCAAACTTCCACTTTTATTTTTCCCTCAAAGGCACACAACTACACACAGAAGAAATTGATTTCTCAGCTCCATTTTTTCCCGTGAAAACGAGAAATGTTGACATTTGACGAGTAATATAAAGTTTAATTAACATAAAATTGTCACGCCTTTCGAGCGGGGTTGATTTAGGGTTAGGGTTCTTGAGTGGAGAACACACCAAAATGAAGGCGACGCATTTGGCGACGATTCTCCTGCTGTGCATCGCATTGACGTGGATCGGAGCTGAAGCTACGCGTTCCTCGCATAGGCGCTCCTTGCTGAGTACAAGGAATCACAGGTACAACGAGGGCGACAATGTGCCTCTTTTCGTTAACAAAGTTGGACCATTCCGCAACCCAAGGTATGTAGTAGTAGCATTTCCTAGGGCTCCGTATCAAAATACGAAATTGCATACGTATATAGCTTACATTGGTTGCTCCGTGATACAGTGAGACGTATCAGTACTACGATTTGCCTTTCTGCGAGCCCAAGGTGATGAAACACAGGCCTGAGTATTTTGGTGAGATTCTCGAAGGCGATCGCATGGTAACATCGCCCTACAATGTACAATTCAAGGTCAACATGGATGCAGAGAAGCTGTGCACCAAGAGCCTGGACGCTGATCAAAAGGCCCAGTTCAGGAACGCCGTTGCCAACGAGTACTATTACCAAGTAAGTACATGGTTTACCGCGTGGTTAAACCGATGGTTATTCCTTTCTGTAGATGATCTACGATGATCTTCCGATTTGGGGGTTCGTCGGTAAGATGGAGAGCGACCTCCTCGACCAGCAAAAGTTGCTCATTTTGTACACCCACGTACACTTCAAGATCAGATACAATGGTGACCAAGTGATAGAGGTGAACGTCACCACGGACCCTAGCCGTGCTATCGAGGTCTCGGGTGACGAGCCGATCGATGTCGACTTCACGTACTCGGCTACTTGGGAGGAGACGGACATCCCGTTCGAGCAGCGGATGAACAAGTATAAACGGGTCTCGTTCCGGCCGGAGCTCTTGGAAATCCACTGGTTCTCGATCCTCAATTCGTGCGTCATCGTGCTCATACTCACCGCATTTCTGGCTGGCATCCTCGTTCGGGTCCTCAAGAAAGACTTTGCCAAGTGAGTATTGAGTCTTATGGAGTTTAGGGTTTATATGGCATGAGAGGTCGTGAGGTTTAGGGTTGTGGGTTTATAGAGGGTTTAGGGTTTGAGATTATTGGGTTAGGTTAGAATTTAGGTCCGGATTTATTTAGAATGACTAGGTTGGACGTTGTTTGACCGTGTGGTTACAGATTTGCCGGGGACGATCTTGACGAGGAAATCGATGAGTCCGGCTGGAAGTACATCCACGGCGATGTGTTTCGGTTTCCTCCAAACCCGAGGTGAGCTCCGTTCATTCTCGTTCTCGGTGTGTTCACCACAAATGCGTTGCCCTCTGCCATTGCAGCATCTTTGTAGCAATTATTGGTAGCGGTACACAAATACTCGTCCAGGCATTCTGCATTTTCTTGTTGTCCTTGGTTGGGGTATTTTATCCTTACAACCGTGGAGCACTGATTACGGCTCTCGTCGTCCTTTATGCTCTCACTGCGAGTATTGCCGGCTACGTATCCGTGAGACTGTACACGCAAATGGGCGGCCGCAACTGGGTAAGGACCATAAATGCTTACCATCGTGGTTAAATGCTTACCATCGCGGTATACAGGTTCGTAACGTGTTGATCACAGCTTCGCTCTTTTGCGGCCCATTGTTGCTGATATTCTGCTTCAACAACACTGTCGCCATTGCGTACCAAACTACCGCGGCGTTGCCTTTTGGTACCATCGTGGTCATCATCTTCATCTGGGCTCTAGTAACGTTCCCTCTGACGGTAAGCACCAATCTCAACCCTAAGCCCTAAACCCTAAACTTGGAACCCTAAACCCTAAACCGCCGATTTTCAGGTGCTTGGTGGAGTCATCGGGAAAAACAGCAAGGCCGAATTCTATGCCCCGTGCCGGACCAACAAGTTCGCGCGAGAAGTTCCTCCCATGCCGTGGTACCAAAATGTTATACTGCAGGTACGTACCACATACGAAATTTTGAAGTCCGGCTTGGAGTCCGGAGTCCGGACTGACAATCCGATTGTCTGCAGATGTGCATGGCCGGCTTCCTTCCGTTCAGCGCCATTTTCATCGAGCTCTTCCACATCTTTGCCAGCGTATGGGGACACAAGATATACACCATCTACAGCATCCTATTCATCGTATTCATACTTCTCATAATCGTGACGGCGTTCGTCACCATCGCTCTCACATACTTTCAACTCGCGGTCGAGGACCATCGCTGGTGGTGGAGGTAAGTACCGGCAGCTTTCTAACTAACCCTAACCAAGATACCACCTTTTTAACTGGTTTTTTCGGCGCTGTAATTAATTCCGCGACTGTTTCTCAGGTCTATCTTCTGTGGAGGATCGACTGCTTTCTTCGTCTTCGCTTACTGCTTCTACTTCTACTTCTTCAAGTCGGAAATGACGGGCCTGATGCAGACGTCCTTCTACTTCGGCTACATGGCCGCCGTTTGCTACGCATTCTTCTTGATGCTCGCCTCCGTTGGCTTCTGGGCGTCGCTGCTGTTCGTCCGCTCTATATACAAGGCCATCAAGTGCGAGTGAGGTTTGTTCAGGTTCGACACTTTTGAGGAAAAAAAAACTTGTACTTTTTCACTGTATTTCTCGCTGTATTTCTGTATTTTTCTGTGTGTTTTCTACGGTCCGCGGGGACCTCTTTCGTGCTTGTGGTGTGCTCGTCAGGATGGTTAGCCTGTGGTTCTGTGTTATGAACAGTCGTCGTTGTCATTGCAAGTCGACAATGCTCGCCGACATTGAAACCCGTGAATCCGAGCCCCGGTTGCAGGTGGGCATTAGCTTATTTAATGATTTCCTAATTTGTTTATGATTCATAGTCGGGAGTTCTTGTCGCTTAAGCCGTCGGGTTTAACGACTGATGACCTCATTCAACTGGTGGCTGTCTGTCATATTCCTGCGTATTTGAGGACGATGAGATGGTGATAGCCATTTTCCACTAGTATGAATGCGGCCCCTTCTCGTTTCTATGATCAGGTCTGGTCTTTATTGCACAAGCGAGAACCACCAGAAAGAGATGTTGGTCATCCATCTTCGAGCTCCATCTTCGAGACGAGGAGGAACCATGAGCATCATCGACTTGATGATCATGGGCCCTCTGCTGCTACTTGCGACAATGGTAATGAATCATGTTCAGGCTTGGCCGGCCATGGACCTCAACGATCTTTCTCCGCCGCCAGGAAACAGGTAGTCTACACCGTATTTTTCAGACTTCATTTTGTCGAGCTTCTTGCAGCTTGCAGATGAAAGTTAAGGCTTACAAAGG
>LDJE01096582.1:0-10169 GCA_001021135.1 Selaginella kraussiana
ACCTAATCCATACTTCATAATTTTTAATCTTGCATTTCAACTAGTTGTTTTTACTTGTTCTTATTAACCTTCTTTATGTGTTACACTGTTTAGCCACCACTTCATTCGTGTATATATATATTGCATATTTATATTGTCAAATATGACAATTAAACTGTAAAGTCCGTATGTTTTGAAATGGTTTTCCAGATACGTAGCATGCCTGTGACTACATGTATTTGTTCCCCTGTGACATTCGATAATGTTTGTTTTCAGCCCACAGATCATGTCCTGGACTAAAGCTGGAGCACAAGGGGACAATGGGGTAGCAGATTTCCAGTGTGTCTCGTTCTAGAGAATGCACCAAGAACATCAAACATCGTCTTCTGGTGGGCCTAGAAAACACTGTACATGCGTGTGATTTACCCACAGTTGAGGTTCGTCCCTGTACAACGCGATTTGTATACCGTATACATGGGCCTTGCTTGATCCGTTTTGAAGCATCGTATAGGCAGGCAGCTTGTTCTTATGATTGAAGTTGCATCATATTTCGTTACTACCAGCAGATCCAAGCTTTGGGTATTCCCTTCATTCGGGATCTGAAAGTTTGGGGTTAGGACTCATCTGCACCTGCATTGCCGCTTTTGTGTTGTAGTGGATTCTGCAACGTTTTGGAGCCTTGCGTGCGGGCCTTGACCCGTCCATTTTGCCTGGAAAATGTCGTATTTCATTTCAATTCAATGCATATACTCATGTATTTAAATTTGTTGCAGAACTTCAAAGGAACCACTGAAGCAACCACTGAGGCAGAAACGACGACTTTAAGCGACTCTGGTTCTTTAGACTTCACACAAGGTGTGGAAAAAACACAGGAATTTCTAGAGTAGAGAGATGGCTCAGAAAGTCGCAAGGTCGAGAGCTTCAATGGATTTGAAGCTCTCGGTACTTTCATCTCTGAACAAGCTAGCAGACAGGGATACGCAGCAGATTGCCGTAGACGAGCTCCTGAAAATCGCCGAAAATCTCCAGCCAGAAGGTATTCCCGTATACTTGGGATGTCTATACGAAATAAGTCCGGATCAGAAAAGTGTGGTACGTAGAGAAGGCATGAAACTCATGAGTATAATGGCATCACTCTACTGCGAGATGCTCACTCCTCACCTCCAGAAGATAGTCGCAGCCATAGTACGTAGACTCAGGGAGACGGACTCCAACATACGGGACGCCTGTGTGGAGACCATTGGGACGCTGGTGGCTCACGTACCAGCCCCAGCGTCCCTGGTTAATGGTTCCGGTAATGGTAATGGTTACGGTGGTAACGCAGACATGGTTGCGTTGTCCGGGCCTCTCGGGGTCTTCACCAAGCCTCTGTTCGACGCTCTCAACGAGCAAGCTCGCAATGTACAGATTGGAGCTGCAATGTGCCTCACGAGGACGATGGACAATGCTCAGGAGCTTCCTTCGGCTTGCATTCAGCGGGTTTGTCTTAAACTTTTGAAGTTCTTGAGTACTCCCAATTTCAACGCGAAGGCGGCTTTGCTTCCGGCTTTTGGTGGCCTTTCACGGGTGAGTTTTGCTGGGTTTTTTTCGCTTTTTGGGATTTATTTTTCGAGCAGGCGGCTGGTGTTGGTATTTATCAACACCTTGGGTTGATTATTCCGTGCTTGCAAGACGCTTTGCAAAGTAGCGACTGGGCAACTCGTAAGGCTGCTGCGGATACCTTTGCTACGGTTGCGCTGAGTATTGGAGGCACACCATTGATAAGCTTCAAGACTTCTACCATGGCGTTGCTTGAGCAGTACAGGTTCGACAAGGTTAGTGTGGTTTTAGTATTAATCGTAATATGCTTAATAGTAAACCACGTTTTTCCAGGTGAAACCTACTCGGGATTCCGTAGTTGATGCTATACACATCTGGAAGAACGTCCCTGATCCTCCAGAAGACACTTCGCCCCCGAGAGCAGTGTCGTCCAAGAGTAAGTTCCTGGTTTACCTGCGTTTAAATGTCTTAACCCTGCATTTTACAGGTAGTAACTCTAATGGTTCGGTGATCAGCCGGAAGCTACTGGGGACCTCGGACTCTCGAAGCTCTAGTCCGGCTGTCACACCGGTGTCCGAGAGGACTTCGGCTCGGACACCCGCTGACAAGGGCTCCGTGAAGAAGAAGTCGGCTTCGGCATCCTCTGAACGCAAGAGTAACCTCGATTTCTTCAAGAAGCTGTCCATTCGGAACTCGGACGACGATTGGCACATTGAAGTTGCCGTCCCAAGAGGATCGCCTCCGGCGTCTCACAACAAAGAGAACCGTGAAGAAACTCCTGTCGTGCAAACTGTGGGCAAAGTTCCGCCAGTGGCGAACGGGACTGTGCACTCGCCCTCGGGAAACGATGTAGAGAGGGAAGTACCCATTCGAAAGCAGGAAATTTTGGTAGACAAGCTTGAATCGTCTGAGAAGAACAGGGTCAAGGAGGAGGTCTCGAGGATCAATGCAAGAGCTGGAAGCAAGGAGTGGCTTAATCCTGCAATACAGCAGCAGCAACAGCAGCAACATGGTCATAACGTCGAGGGTGGTGCTGAATCTGGAAACTACGATGCTCAAAGAAAGCCAGCGTCCAGTACATCCGGTGCAGAGCTCGCTACTATTGGAAGACAGCTTTCTCAGCTCGAAAGGGGGCAGACGAACCTCATGGAAATGCTACAGGTGAGCTACTCTTTCTAGTGTTAGGTTAGGGTTTAGGTTTTATTGTTTAGGGTTTTTGATGTACCAACATATTTCGTGTGTAGGAGTTCATGGGAAACAGTCAGGAGAGCACTTTAAACCTCGAGTCCCGTGTGCAAAGGTTGGAGCGGGCCATGGAAGACATTGCACGGCTTACAGCCGTTTCTCTTGCTCCCAAACCAGAGTGCAACACCAAGGGCTACTTTGCGACAGAGGCCGGGTACGTAGGCAGCCGAAAGTCGACCAATGAAGCAAACGGCCATTCTAGCCCAGGCTTCTTAAAGAGTTACAACAGCAACAGAGAAAGTGAACCTTGGAACAACGACATACTTCGGGGTATGCGTACTCCAAAGCCATCACATCACATTGAACGCGAGAGCAAGGACGAGTGGGAACAGCAACAGCAGCATCGGACTGTAGCAAACGGTCACCACCAGCAGCATGCACGTCTCGGAGAAGGACCATCAGCTCGTAGTGTTTGGCGGGCCTCAAAAGACGAAGCTAGTACCCTAGCGGCCATTAGGGTTGCGGGTGGAGAGGGGCATCCACTTATGACGGATGGTCCCGCTGAACTACACAAGAGGGCATCTTCGTTAGTGTCGTTGGAAGCGAGTACCGATAGTACTACCCCTTGCAAGGAGCAGGCCAATGGTGCTACCGCTGGTGCTGCTGGATCATGGAACGTCTGGACCAGAGTTCTTGAGAGCCTTCAGTCCGGAGATCTAGACGCTGCCTACGAGGAAGTCATTTGTACCGGCGACGAACTGCTCTTGGTCCGCCTCATGAACAGGACTGGCCCGGTTCTTGGCCAACTCTCCAACGAAACTGCTTGTGAGCTAGTGCACGCTGTTGCCGTCTTCATGCAGCAGCCGAGCTTTGTGGATTGCGCTCTTCCTTGGATTCGTCAGGTTTGCTTGTGGTCGGCGTTGCATTTTTTGCTTAATTTTTGCGCTTTTATTTAGATCACGGACATGGTGAGGAGCAGCGGACCAAGGTGCTTGGGGCTCTCAGTGGACGTTAAGAAGGAGCTGATATCGGCGTTGCATGAAGCTTCGGTGCTTGATTTTTCTGAGAGATGGATGGGAAACGCAGTTAGCAAGATGGCGAACCAGCTGGGGAATGCCTGGCTGATAGACCTGCAGTGACTTGCTGTGTCATGTCCGTGTAAATAGTCTCTCCATCAATGTTTAAGCCTCGTCATGTTTAAGTCTGAGCATGAATATAAACAAACATTAAGTACAAGCTTGTTTTTTAATACTTTTGAAACACTTCAGTATATGAATATAATCTTATTGACCTATTCACTTTGCAAATGAATGACATGTGAAATAAACATATACATTGAACACAAGCTCAATGTTTGGTAGTTTATTTTCTACGGAGAGTTCCAATGCCATCTTTCTTATATAAATATAATAGTTTATTGATTTATTCACTAATTTACAATTAATGACAGAAAATGGTGATACAATTGGCAATGCACCCGATCCAGCCATATGCATGGGAGATGCGTACAGTAGTCCTTAAGTACTTTCGAAACACTTATAAAAATACCATAGTGATAGAAAAGAGTGCTAACTGATGCAATTTTAAGTCAAGAGAGGACGTTTTACTGGTAGTATCTAAGAAAAGAGGATAGACATATACGGTAGGAGTTGACCGTGCAACGATAAGTATTACATACGTTGCTCATTCATGTCTGATACATGCACTTCACCGTTGCTCAACAAATACGGCCGTCGTTCTGGCTGGAATCTTGAAGGTCCCGTCGTCTTGGTAGGACGACATCTTGACAATCTCATCGCTTGATTCAATCTGCAAAGTCGAAAATGACATCATTCTTATTCTGTGAACTTACAAGCGTACCTGAACGGGATGAAGTTGGAATGTAAAACCCCTCAAGGAGCTCACTTTAACAATCGCTTGATCTGGTCGTGCATTGAAGATCACAACAATGGTTCTGTAGCTGCAATGACAGACATCATGTTATTTTCTTAAACTTTGGACTAATAAGTTGCATACTTGGGATCGATCTGCGTCAAGCCGGGCTGATTTTCTCCACCGTCGTGCAAACTCATGACAATAACTCCTGGCACACTTGCAGGACCTGTATTGTCAAAATTCACCCTGGCCTGTGATCAAGCAACAGTTAGAACAGCGTTGCAAGGAAGTGTATGTCAGCATACCTGAATTGCGTTGGAAGTTCTTAATCGGAACAATGGTGAAGAGAACCGTATTTTCAAAAGCTCCCTCAGGTTATTGGCCGCTGCCACAATGTGACCTTTGGTAGTTTTCAGTGCTGGATTCTTCAAAAGCTTCCGCATTCTGTCAAGACCATGTAGAGTTGACGTTTAGGGTTAGGGTTTCAGGTTTAGGGTTTAGGGGCTTTCACACTTACAGAGGCCACTTGCTTTCGTTCTTTTGCCTTGGCGGCAAGCCAACTCCCCAGTTATTACTCTTGTAGGTGAAGTCAAGCCTGCTTAGCTTAACTGGTTAGTACGTTTGATGATCCGCACACTTCAAGCTAACCGACCTGTTAAACCAGTCTCCAGAGTTGTAAGAATCTCGGTCCAGTGATTTCGAGCGGAGTAAGTCGTCTCCAGCATGGAAAAATGCAATTCCCTGGTTCACTTCTTGTCTCTCAGCTACAGAAAAAATAGACGAACTTACTTGCGAGAGTGCAATGAGGCTGGTTGCAAGATGATTGATGCGGCAACGGTCGTCAATGCTAACGTCTTCAGCTGCCTGTTAAACATCAGGTTATAATACCGAAAAGTCGATATTTTGAACCCGACCTTCATCATGATAACGTCGAACAGTGTCTCATTGTCATGTGCCGACATATAGTTGACCTGAACAGTTCGAAAGACCATGTTAAAAAAGCTTTCACTCTAAACCTAAAACAGCATAAACCCTAAACCCTAACCCTACAATCAGCATCGAGACCATACCGTTTCTACAGGGGCTGAGGCATACGCAACAGGAGCACCATCATGTGTGAGGACTTCAGATCCTTTACACTGCACAAAAATGTCCAGTTTGATCCTCAAAAGATTAGATTTTTTCACCTCTATCCCTTCAAAGTTGACAAACACATAGTCCTTCAAGTTCCCGATTAATCCAAGCTGCACACAACAAAAGAGCGAGTCGAGAAATATATGGAGCACGCTCACCATCACTCACAATGACTCTGTCCGTGCTTCGGGCCAAATTCACTGCCATGGTTTCCTCATCTCCTTGACGGAGGCTATTTGGTTGGAGAGATAATCCCGTGACCAGGCCTTGGTCCAAGGGATCGCCAAAAGGTGAACCTCCGATAGCTGAGTCCCGTATTCGGTCGTTAAAACTGAGAAAATAGAATGCATTTAGGCTTCAATTAACAGCAGTTAATACCTGCCAATACCAGTCCCGCTAACGTTTAGTTGCGTTCCATTTACACCACGTCCATTTTTCCAAACCTCGCCAAAATCCCAACCTTCTCCATACCTAAAAATGTTCGAAAAACGGCGTCGTGTATCATGTTAGACTCAGAGCTTACATGTATATTTTGGAGCCGTCGACGCCATCCTTCGCCACCGTCAAACCATGGAGTAGCGACTTAGCACGAGTCTAAATACAAGAACAGTCATTAGGTTATGACTAATTCATAAAAAAAAGTTTGCTAAATACCAAGGTCTTCTTCATAATGTGCCCCATGAGGTCGAACCGGAAGCCATCTACCTGAACGAGAAAAAAATGACACATAAAGAAGCACTCAGTTTACCTTGTACTCTCTCGCCCACATGAGCATGTCATCTACAATAATACGATCAACCATATAGTGTTCACTCGCAGTATTGTTCATACAGGTGCTGTTCTCAATGTATCCGTCAGCATTTCGTCGTAGATAATAGCCAGGTACAACCTATTGCACAAACATGGAGCTTCAGAGGATAAGTCTACTTCACAATTAATAATAATAAAATACATAAATATATCTACTTCACCTTGTCTAGAACCGAAAGACGATCATGTGGACCATTGCCATGTAAATGGTTGTAGACAACATCGAGCACAACTCGTAACCCAAGTCGATTCAGGGCCTGTCTAAGAAATGTAGCAAAATGCATGAGAAAATGCCGATATTTACTTACCTGTACCATTGTCCTGAACTCCAACGTTCGCATCGGTCCATTCGGATCTGTAGCATAGCTTCCATCAGGAACTCCCCAGTTCACAGGATCATATCTGCAAGGACAGAAACGTTAGGTCGTCATGCTTGGAAGTAGAACATAAGTACCCCCAATTGAATCCGTCTTCGTTTTGAATGGCTACCACGGCAGCCTGTTGCTCTTCGGAGTCAGGAGGGAGGGTTGCCATCTTGCTGTAATCTAAAATGTGTGATCATTTTAGTTCTTTGATGCTCACGGTTTGGGGTTTATGGTTTAGGTTTAGGGTCTAGTGCCTAGGGTTAGAGAAAGATACTTACCAATTGTCTTCCAGTTCTCCTTTATTTCATCAACACTCCCGAAGTCGAAGCTGGGTAGCAAATGTATATGAGTTAGCCCTGCCTCCGAGAGCTTTCTCAAGTGGTTAACGCCCAATGAGTCCTATAAAAACATGATTTTGTGCCAGCCGTGGGTAAAAAACGTCACAAACCTTCTCAGCAAAAGCCAGAAAAGTTCCCCGCAAATGCTCTGGAATGCTTTCCTCCATGGCACTGAACAAAAAACATCACCAAAATTAATACCAGAAAAAGTGAAGGTTCGCACCTGAAATCTCTAATGTGAAGCTCGTAAATTGCAATGTCGTTAAAAGCTTCAAGCTTGGGCTTTTCTTCGGAAAGATTGTCCCAACCTTCTGGCTTGTTAGCTGCATCAGCAAGATCGACTATGAGAGACCTCTCTCCATTTGCAGAAAGACTGCACAGACATATGAACAGGCATCAGAAGATTGTCCTGACCCTAAACCCTAAGCCCTAAACCCTAAACCAGTCGTACCCTCTCGAGTAAGGATCATTGGCGTGGCTCGTCTCTACTTGCAAGGTAAGCGGATGAAATACCGTAACTTCATACAGGTAGTACATCCCGACCCAGTCTTTAGGGCCGGAAGTACTCCAAACGCCATTTTCCTCGTCACAAGGCACGGTTTTTACAGGCTTGCTACCAGAGGGCTCCGTGTAGAGAAGCAACCGAACGCTCTGTAGAAAATCAAAAATTATCAACCCAAAATGAATATTAGAAATATTTAAAATAAAGCAATTTGGTCATGAGCGTTTACACGTCCGTGTATGGAACTGCCCGACCATATAGACGTTAAAGAACTACCTATTTATTTGGAAACTGAGTCAGCTTAAGAAAATGACACTTTTTTATGAGACTTTGATATGCAGTATTTTAATTTTCGAAAAAATACGAACCTGTGCAGTTGGAGCCCAGACATGGAAGTAGCACCGTGTCTCTGTAAATGTGACTCCAAGAGGACCATCGTATTTGAACATGTCGTCTAATACTCCGGGAAGCTGTACACCCGATGCATCAATGGGAGCTCCATACGCTGTTCCAAGGGCAAATTGTAAGATCATAAACAAAAATTATAGTAATTTTTACCATTGCTGGCTCCTAACGCAAGTTGGCATTTAACAAGCCGCTTAACATCTGCATCGTGTGGGAGGCGAAGAACTTTGCAGCCGGCGATATGTGGAAATTTATCAACAATCTGGGAACACCAAAAGGTTCGAAATCACACTATAAACACCCTTGGTAGCTTACATGTTGTGGAAGGCCGTGATGATCGACTTCAAGTTCGATGATCGTATCAGCACCTGGAGAAAAAACACAAAAACCGCCATACAATCCGTATAAACGATGATAAAATACCTTCGATTCCTCTTCCAGTCAAATGCAAATGTGCAGTTTTGCTCGCATGGAGATAGAAATGGGCTCCTTTCATGCCAGGAGTCCAAGCCAACATGTCTTTTTGGACCCAAAATGCCTTTGAAAGTTGCAAATCTCCCTGAAAGCCACACAAAAAAAATGCCTCAAAAAAAAATAAATTAAAACCTGAAATTAAAACTTACATGAGGCATGTTTGCAAGGTCCGGCTTGTCGAAAAAACAATTGGTCCTTTTGGACACAATCCACGCAGAAGTATGTTGGCTCATTGCACCAGTACCGTCCTATAAGAAAGCCTGCATATATCAGTATCATACGAACTCCTCAAGAACAAAAATCACCTGAAAATGTTTACCTGAACTTCGCCTTTGTGAATGATGAACTTCAAAGATGCAGCTTTTTCCTTATCGACGCGCAACTCCCAAAAGACCCCGAATTCATCTTTACCACTCGGCGGCATTGGGGATTCCCATTTCGTGGCGACCTCAGGACAGCCCCAAACATGCAACCCCCATGGTTTGTAGTCCCCGTCGTCCCTGGGAGCGAGAAAAAGACAGACTTTTCTGAAGGTTTCCAGCTGATAACGTACCTGTGGTAGTGGATCCGCAAGCCCTGATGGCTGCTGGGAGAAGTTTTTGAAGAATGCACGCGAAACTTGCAAATGTCGAATTTTCTGGAGCATTTTCCAGAAAACTCGGGTTGCGCGGAAATCCTGAGTCGAAATGCCGGATTCTGCTTGCATTGTTGCCTCAATGGCGTGACGGTCGAGAAACAAAGCCTGCTGAATTCAAACCTCTGGAAGCATGGCGCAATGCCAATGATCGGTGAAGCACCCTGCATTCCTCAAAACCCTAGGGCCATTGCTTGCACCCTAAGACCTAATGCTTTACCCTTCACGGGAATCCTGGCGCGAACACTGTAGTTACACTATTTTTTAATAAAAGTTACTTGCAGGTTTGTTTTTAAGCGGTTTGTTTAAAGCTGTTTTTATGGGCTGCCTTGGCACGGGATGAATGATGCCCCCTTGACGATGTTAAAGGCTTACTTGACGTAAGTCCATCCGGGCCAGGCGACTTTCCAAGCTTGAGTTGCTGAATGTTAATTAGTAACATGTTGTTGTTGTCGTGAGACCGCCTGATTCGATGATGTTGTCGAATTTATTTTGTGTATAACATTTCGTTGAACCAATCCTTATGAAATTTAAATACAAATCTTATCTTCGCGGAGTTTACTTGTTAAATGTATTATATTTATCCAGTTAGTATTCCTAAATGGATTTGCCTCTGGAAGGTACGGCCTGGACGTTCTAGTCTAATCTAGTTGTTAAAATTCTTAAGTTCATTTAACAAGAATGATGATAGATAGATGGATTTATTGCATTGAGGCCATACCTTGGTCGATACATGGACGTTGACACCCCACTTACTCATAAGATAAGATAGATAGATAGTAATTTAACGAATATTGAATATACCAAATTTCTATTGGTATATTAATAAATATTATAAATAATAATTATATTAATAATAATATCAACATCTTCATTTAGCCAAATCTAAAAAACTCAAAAAATGTTACGAAACTTTATATTGAATACTT
>LDJE01096651.1:0-14056 GCA_001021135.1 Selaginella kraussiana
TTTTTTTTTTTGAAAACAAACAATTGATCATGGTTATTTTGCAGCTTGATCATCGTGCGACCGACAACGTGATGGATAAAATCTTCAAGAACTACAAAATATGGTGCAAGTTTCTGGGACGTCCAACGAAGCTAGAGTAAGATTTTCCTTGTTTTTTTTTTGCATTTAGTAAGATTTTCCGTTGTTGAAATTTCCAAAATATTTACGCTTTTGTTCCAAGGTTGCCGGAGATCCAACAAGAGGTCCAGCAGAGAAAGATTCTCTACATTTCTCTGTACCTTCTCATCTGGGGTGAAGCTGCAAATCTACGGTTCATGCCCGAATGCCTGAGCTACATATTTCACCATGTAAGTATTTCGTATATACGCATTTTATAACTTGTCAAAATTATATTTCAATTTTTTTATTAGATGGCTACTGAAGTTGCGGGAGTATTATCGGGCAAAGTCAGCTACGTCACTGGCGAGAACATCAAACCGGGTTACGGTGGTGGTGAGGAAGCGTTTCTCATAAAAGTCGTGAGGCCGATTTACGAAATCATCGACAAGGTATTCATTAAAACCTTCATTTTTCATCAGGTATTTATTAGTCATTGTATTTTTCTTGTAGGAGAAAGAGGCCAATAAGAACCGTCGAACTCCACATTCTGAATGGCGTAACTACGACGATCTTAATGAGTATTTCTGGTTAGTTATGCACTAATTAAACACGTCTAATTACGTTGTATTTTCAGGTCTGAGGACTGTTTTCGACTTGGCTGGCCCATGCGAAGGGACGACGAATTTTTTGTTGGGCCTGACAAGAATAACAAGAAAAAGGCCATCACTCTTGTACGTTTCATTTAATTTCTCGTCTCATCTTAACTGAAACTCTTTATTTTTTTGCAGAGAACTTTCGAAGCTTTCTTAACTCCCTGGAAATCTCATCCGGGTTTGAAGCATCTTAACAAAACCGGGTTTGTGGAAATTCGGTCATTTTGGCATCTCTTCAGGAGCTTCGATCGTATGTGGACATTCTACATTCTCTGTCTACAGGTAATTTTTTTTCTGGTTTTTTAATTGTTTTTATCTCGCTGTTTATCTCCAGGCGATGATCATCATTGCTTGGAACGGAAATGGTGAGCTAGCTGCGCTCTTCAGAGGCCCTGTCTTCAAGAACGTTTTGAGTATCTTCATAACATCCGCGGTGCTCCGTTTTGTGCAAGGCAAGGTTTAGGGTTTAGGTTTTAGGGTTAGGGATTTTTGACCTTCGTTTCTTCAGCCGTTCTTGATATCGTCTTCAACTTGAAGGCTCTGTACAGTCTACGATACACGGGCATACTACGGCTGGTTCTCAAGTTGCTCGTCTCGGCTTTCTGGATCGTATTCCTCTCGAGCGCATACGCTCACTCATGGCACCATCCAAACGGGCTTACGAGAACCATCAAGAACTGGATCGGACACAAGGGAGGCCCCTCCGTATATCTCATGGCGGTCATACTCTATCTCATACCCAACGCCATCGCTCTGCTCGTCTACTTGTTTCCGTTCCCTATGCGAGTCCTTGAGGAGTCGGACCTGTTGGTCGTGAGAATCTTGCTCTGGTGGTCACAGGTATGTCTTCGTATTTAGGGTTGGGGTTTAGTGCTAGGTTTAGGGTTCGGCTAACGATTGTAACTGTTTTGAATGCAGCCTCGACTATATGTTGGACGCGGCATGCATGAGAGCCTCATTGATCTGATCAAGTAAGCGTATATTTTGCTATACGTTCTGAGTACTATTTCGTCGTAGGTACACGAGTTTCTGGTTGTTAATCATCATGTGCAAGCTCCTATTTAGCTACTATGTTGAGGTAACTGCTGAATGGTAACGATAGTCGAGTACTGACGTGGTTACGTTCGTGTGGCAGATCAAACCTTTGGTACGTCCAACCAAGGTTATACTGGGCTTAGGAACCGGGAGTTACCGCTGGCACGAGTTTTTCCCACATGGTAATACCGCGGTTATCATTGTTTCGAGCCTTCATACGTGACGTTTCTTTCAGAGCGGAACCACATTGGTGTTTTGCTTGCTCTGTGGGCGCCTGTAATCTTGGTACGTTGGTAACGCTAGTAACGTTGTTAAGATCGTATGGTAACCCCATCTTGAACTATCCAGGTTTACTTCATGGACACACAGATTTGGTACTCGGTGGTCTCGACGATCTGGGGTGGTGCTGTTGGTGCGTTTATGCGTCTTGGTGAGGTATGTTATCATGGTGTATACGTCCAGTTAATTTTCGTAATACGTGTTCAGATACGTACCCTGAGTATGCTACGGTCGAGGTTTCGCTCGCTGCCGACGACAATCAACGAGAACTTAGTCCCCTTGGAGAAACAGGGACGAAGGAGGCGTTTTCAGATTACCAAGAAGTTCAAAGCTGTATGTATTAAACGAATACCCTAACCCTAAACCCTAATTTGGTAATACGCAGTTTGAACCTCACGGCGACGACAGAACCAAAGAAGCCAAGTTTGCTCAGCTGTGGAATGCCGTCATTGCTGAGCTTCGTCAGGAGGATTATATAGATGACAAGTACAAACCCTAAACCTTAAACCCTAAACCGTATTCTCACTGATGAAAATGCCAGGGAGCGAGAGCTGATGCTTCTACCTTACTCGGCGGATCCATATCAAGCAGCGAATGTGGTTCAATGGCCTCCGTTTCTCCTAGCCAGCATGGTATGCAAATCATACGTTGTGTTCTTGTTTGTAGGGTTTAGGACTTAGGTTTAGGGTTTGCGTACTCTCATCAAACTAACGCGATCTACAGGCACCTATGGCTGTGGAAATGGCCAAGGACTTCTCCGAGAACAAGAAAGACGATCCCGAACCGAAGGACTCTGATCTTTGGGAGAAAATCACGATTAACGAGTACATGCGTTGTGCTGTTGAAGAATGTTACGTTTTCCTGAAGAACATTCTCATGCGTTTGCTGGACGAGAAGAAAGGCGAGCACGAACGGAAGTACGTACTTTTCTACAGCTGATTTTTGGTACTACACGGAATTTTTTGGCAGGTTGGTCAAACTGTTATTCGACATGGTAGACGAGCACATACAAAACGGGACTCTCCTACGGACGTTTCGAATGCAAGCACTCCCTGAGCTCACCGAAACATTCGTCAGGCTGCTAAGGCTCCTGGTAACGTATTTTCTCGTTAAAATTTGATCTCACATTTTTTCTACGGTTTTTAATACATCGTATTTCAATATTTCAGGACAAACCTGATCCGTCACATTATAATGAGGTCGTGAGACTCCTTCAGGACATGCTTGAAATTGCTACCCATGATATGATGGTTTACGAGGCCAGGTAATAAAGCTCATCTAATTAAGTAGTCTCCCATAGGTTAACTTGCAAATTCATAGGCTGAAGTTCGACGCTGATCAGGGTTCCATCGAGACCCTCCAAGGACCTTCCGAGGGTGAGCCCATCGAGGGCGGTATTAAGAAACGGGTTATCTACTTCAATCAGGCAGTGATATACCCACCACCGGAAAATGAAGCAAAACGTGAAGCTTGGAGCGAACAGGTAAAAATCTGTCGTTAACCCTAGCCCTAACCCTAAACCCTAAAACCGGCAGATAAAGAGAGTCCTGCTTTTGCTTACCGTGAAGGAATCGGCAATGGACGTGCCTGCAAACATAGAGGCCCGTCGACGCATTACGTTCTTCACGAACTCTTTGTTCATGGACATGCCTCCAGCTCCTCGGGTCCGAAACATGATGTCTTTCAGGTGATTGTCAACAATTCAGCACCAACTTACATTGTTCTAACACTTCGATTTCAGCGTTCTCACACCCTACTTCAGCGAGGAAGTCATCTACAACAAGCTTCAACTGGAGCAGGAAAACGAAGATGGTGTATCTATATTGTTCTACCTTCAAAACGTTTATCCAGGTGCGTTTGGGGTTTCCGGTTATAGATCTTAGGGTTTAGGTTAGGGTTTTGGATTTTCGAGTACATTTTGTTCTAAGCGTTCCTTCACAGACGAGTGGAACAAGTTTTTGGAGCGGGAAAACTGCTCTACTGAGGAGGAAGTGGACGTCGATAAGCTTCGTGAATGGGCGTCTTTGCGTGGCCAAACTCTCTGCAGAACTGGTAACGTTAAACTAAACCTAACCCGCATTTGCATTCGTGACTGAGATTTTTCTCTCTGCAGTGAGAGGGATGATGTACTACCGCGATGCACTGATACAACAAGCGTTTCTGGATATATTTCCTGAGAAAGGTACTTGATAACTTCTGGCCTGATCTAGGGCTAATTTACCAGGGCCTTGCAGAAATACTCAAGGGCTTCAAATCGGTGTCTGAGTTCTGGAATGCCGAGGAACGAAAGAACTTGGTCGACTCTCCTTGGCAGCAGCTGCTAGCGATCGTAGACATGAAGTTTACGTACGTAGTTACCTGCCAGAAGTTCGGCCAACAGAAGCACAGTAAAGACCCAAAGGCTACGGACATCCTGAAGTTGATGGATAGGTGTGTACGATGCTTAACCCCCAAGCCCTAAACCCTAACCCTAAATCTGGTTCAGGTATCGGGCTTTGCGAGTTGCTTATATCGACGAAGTGGAAACCCCTGCCAACGATAAGGAGAAAGGAGGGGTTTTGAAGGAGTACTTCTCTGTACTAACCAAAGCTGTCGATGGCGAAGACCAGGTACGAAGCAATTCCTGATATACGAACGATTAATCGCGTATTCTATTTAAATGGATAATTCTCATATATTTTGCAGGAAATATATCGCATAAAACTCCCTGGACCTGTGACTATAGGTGAAGGAAAACCTGAGAACCAGAACCATGCGATCGTTTTCACGCGTGGTGAAGCCTTGCAAACCATAGACATGAACCAGGTTCGTATTAATCCCAGCATTTTTTAAATAACTCTGTTTATCGATAATCACCAGGATAATTACTTGGAGGAGGCCTTCAAAATGAGGAACTTGCTGGAGGAGTTCAAGAGCAGCCACCATGCGGCTAGACGTCCCTCTATACTTGGAGTCAGGGAGCACATCTTCACTGGAAGGTAAACTCTGTATTTCAAGCAATTAATCCAAGTTAATTAACGTTTGTTAACTTCCAGTGTGTCGTCGCTGGCTTGGTTCATGTCAAACCAGGAAATGAGTTTTGTAACCATTGGCCAACGAGTGTTAGCGAACCCTCTCAAGTACGTAAAAACACCCGTTTTTCAGTGGTTTAACCATCTACGTGACTTTGCAACTGCAGGGTCCGCTTTCACTATGGCCATCCGGATGTTTTCGATAGAATTTTTCATATTACTAGAGGAGGAGTTAGTAAAGCCTCACGGGTTATTAATCTGAGCGAGGACATTTTTGCGGGTAAGAAATTCTAAGAATATCTGATGGTTTACAAACTTTTATCATTTTTTCAGGTTTTAACTCAACGTTACGACGTGGTACGGTTACTCACCACGAGTACATCCAAGTAGGAAAGGGTCGGGACGTCGGGTTGAACCAAATATCACTTTTCGAAGCCAAAGTTGCATGCGGAAACGGAGAGCAGACATTGAGCAGAGATATCTACCGTCTCGGCCATCGTTTCGATTTTTTCCGGATGTTGTCCTTCTACAACACTACAGTCGGCTATTACTTCAGCACTATGGTAAGTTCTGGTTAGGGTTAGGGTTTAGTGTTTGGTTTTTCTTATGTTTTTTTCTGCAGGTGGTGGTATTGACAGTATACGTATTCTTATACGGTCGTCTCTACTTAGCTCTGAGCGGTTTAGAGAAATGGCTGTTCGATCAAGCGAAAGATCTTGGCTCTGGACAACTCGAACGAGCATTAGCTTCGCAATCTCTGGTTCAACTTGGACTTCTCATGGCTCTACCGATGATCATGGAAATAGGTCTGGAGAGGGGCTTTCGAACAGCTCTCAGCGACTTCGTGATCATGCAGCTGCAGCTAGCATCCGTATTTTTCGTATTTTCCCTCGGAACCAGAGTACACTACTACGGTCGAACCATCTTCCATGGTGGCGCTCAGTACCGTGGTACAGGTCGAGGTTTCGTGGTTCGACATGAGAAGTTCGCCGAGAACTACAGACTCTACTCCCGAAGCCATTTCGTGAAGGGCTTCGAGATCATGATGCTTCTCGTCATATACAACGTGTACGGAGCTCAGAACAAGAACGCAGTTTCGTACGTACTCGTCACCTTCTCGATGTGGTTCTTGGTGGGAACTTGGTTGTTCTCGCCCTTCTTGTTCAACCCTTCGGGATTTGAGTGGCAGAAGATAGTTGAAGATTGGAACGACTGGAACAAGTGGATTTATAGCAAAGGTCGAATTGGGGTTCCCACGGACAAGAGCTGGGAGTCATGGTGGGATCACGAGCAGGATCATCTTGAGTTCACGGGGCTTCGAGGCCGTATTCTCGAGGTCTTACTTTCACTGCGTTTTGCGCTCTACCAATACGGGATCGTGTACCAGTTGCAAATCACCAAGCGTCGAACCAACATCTCGGTACGTGTTACGTTTAGGGTTTACGTTGATGGTTTGCATGGTAACGGCGTTTTGGTTGCAGATATATGGACTCTCTTGGCTCGTCATACTTTCGGTATTGGCTGTGCTGAAGGTAAGTGGCGTTTCAATCTAACCCTAGACCTAACCCTAACCCTAAACCCGAATCAGGTGATATCGTTCGGACGGAAAGCCTTCAAATCCGACTATCAGCTCGCTTTCCGGATGCTCAAGGGCGTGATCTTCATTGCAGTTGTTACGACGATCACCGTACTCTTCGTGTTGGGAGGACTAGCGTTTGTTGATCTTTTAGCTGGCATTCTTGCCTTCGTGCCTACGGGATGGGGTCTGCTTCAGGTGCGATTCTTGAAGTGAATTTTCGATTGATAATCGTCGGGTTATTATTTCAGATGGCACAAGCTTGCAGACCGCTGGTGGACAAGACGGGTATGTGGGACTCGGTTCAGGCTTTGGCTCGGACATACGAATACGTGATGGGGTTGGTCCTCTTTGCACCGGTTGCCATACTCGCGTGGTTCCCGTTCGTATCTGAGTTCCAGACAAGGCTGCTCTTCAACCAGGCCTTCAGTCGGGGTCTGCAAATCTCTAGAATTCTTGCAGGTCGGAAACGGAAAGTTACAAATGAGTGAAGTATGCGTCATTCAATTTTCTGGAAATACATTCGACATGTTACAAACTTGACTGCACCGCTTCTTGCTTTTGTGTAGTTCTATTTACTTTAGCAACTATGTCTAATGTCATTAACCTTACACTAAACCAGCCAACAACGATCTATATTGTGACAAATATCGTCAGAGTGAACTAGACCAAGAACTCACGTATCTAGAGACTTGGCGTGAGTTTATGATGTGCTCTTTTATAAAACATTATTGATCAAATGATCACGGTATCTTCAACAACCTGTGGCTTAGAAAGTCGGCAAGTATGTTTTGTATTGTAATTGGCATAAGCAGCGACCATTTCGTTGTATGAGAAGCCAGTTTTCTCTATGCTTCCATCTAAAACCTCAACACATTTGATTGTAGAAGAAATCAGAAGCAAAACTGTCCTTGCCTCTCTAGCCATTGCACCAGATTTAGGTATTCAGGACATAATGCTCTCACTGGAGATGGACAGAAATCCATTAAATCATTAATGGAGCATTAAGACTTATTCAGTCAGTTCGTGCTATGCTAACGCGTACCCCTAATCATATTTCACCCTTTGTACAGCTATAGTGCGTGTTTTTGATTCGCAAAATAGATGATTATAGATTCAAACATCGTTCTAACACACTCTGTTTATTGGATGGCGGCAGGTAAGGTAGGCATTCGTTTGCCTGTAAGAATGTAAGGAGGAGTTTCTACTTGGAGACCTCCGATACTCATCTAAGTATCAGAATACACATGTTTGCGTGTGATACGTTTTTCCCATGAGTCCACTACGTCATGGCGTCTGGTCCCACGGTTACCATCCGCTTGAAAACCTGGTAAGCTTCCTCGACTCGTTTGACGCTGCAAAGTCCCGATGTTATAAGGATGCTATACGTTACCACGTTCAAACTAAGGATGGTATATGAGTTTATGTGATGGTTTCGAGTTTGGCATATCACCCTCTCCATGTGAAGAAGACGGTGTTTTACTCTGGCATATCATGATGTATTGTATACTGGACACTGCTTTTGTAAGCATATGGATTTTTTGGTTGCTACTATGATGCCTGGCACAAGGGATAATCGTCATATCTGCGGGATGGTCTGATGGTCTGATGGTCTGATATCATACGTTCTAGCAACAGTGCCTTTTGGTGGTCTGGACTCTTCAAGAAACATTCAAAACATTTCGAAGAAGCTCTTAGCGTTTAGTTTAAGGAGCCCTCCTAACAAGCTTGTTTGGACTGGTGTAAAACCAGATGTCCGACATTTGAACATTCGCAAGCTTGAGCTATGAAGAACTCTGGTGATGAGAGTTTATCCACCGAGCTTATATAAAGGCGACCTTCGCAAGCTTGAACTCTGGTGACGAAAACTAGTAGAAGTTTCTGAAAGTTTGTTACAACCTGGTCACTTTCTCTAAGTATGCTCGGGTGATAAAAAATTAACCTCAGTAGAATGCAACCATTGTTCTCAGCCAGAAACCTAAGACTAAGAAAGAACCAAGTTGTCTTAAACCCGAGCGACCTTGGCTCTTCATTTTTTTAATTTGAGGTGCCATTTTTTTGCAATCATGTCCCGTTACCTCATCAGGTTCCACACTTGTGATAGAGACGAGTGGTTTCAAACTAATGTCTGAAATATTCCTACTTTGTATGGCGTTTACTCTGCCAAATTAGTAATGCTAGCTGAGAATTTGTCTGATTTCAGCATATAATTGGTTGACAAGTTGTTTCTGGACCCATACTAGGAGTGTAATCCTGAAACAAGTTTCCATGCGTATGGTGCTATCAGGTTCAAACTGTCAGCTTCAACCGCTATCGTGGAAGTCGACTTCTATGCATATACAAACAACTGCCAGAGCATCAAGCAAGCTCTGAGCTGAGCAACGGTGATAGTGCAAGCCTTAGATGTGAACCATTCACTCTCTGAATCCTCCCAGACTTCTTGTTGTCACTCTCTTATGAGGTGAAGTCCTAGTAGTAGACCTACACATTTCAGAGTCTACCAGAGCTTGTACCAGCTGAAAACCACAGCCGGAGTACTAATACGGATACAATACAGCGACGTCAAAGGATGCCGAAAATTTTTGACCTTCTATTACATTTGAGCAATGTATGTTTGTTTCCCAAAATTATATAGATAATTGCGTAGACTAATGCATCTGTCACTCTCGCAGTCCCAGTATGGAGCTACCCAGGAAGCTCTCAGCCTCAGTATAGAGCTGCTACCCAAGAAGGTAGAACCTGCTACCCAAGAAGGTAGAACCTCAACGTATTATTTATTTATCAAATGCATTTTTTCAGTATTTTGTAAACATTGTTTGGCCCGACCTTGATTTTGATTTTTCATACAACTTTGTCGTCGGAGAAACAAAGGCAGTCAAAAGTGGACGCAATTTTTTTTGTTCATTTCATCCCCGCCTTGCTTTTTCAGATTCCTTGGCAACTCATCACGGGCAAATTATGTCCCATTGCAACAACTGTGCACAAGGGAAAAAAATTAACTCAACTCTTGACTAGTAACGAATCTTTTTCATTGAGGAACCCGAAAAAAATTGCCCTCATATGCGTGTAATCAGTCCCGGTCCAATCAGTCGAATGGGCGGCGCCGCCCGCCGCCTTCCGTACGGTCGGCGGCGGCGCATGCGTACGGAGGCTTAACCGTGGCTTAAGCGTTCAGCGGGGAACCCTAGGGGTTTAGCATTAGGTTATATGGGCGTATTTATTCCCCCCTGTTTCTTCGTGATCGTCTCTGTCGCGTGTCTTTCTCTGCGGCGGCGACGACGGCGGCGGCGGCTGCATTTTTTGCTCCCACTGTGACGACGCTTCCTCCTTCCAGAGATGGCGAGCTCGGGCTGCACTCCCGAGGAATCCATCACCTGATAGCGCCGTCCCCTGTTTCTCCCGTTTTTCCTTCATCTTCGTGAGCTTTTTCCAAAGTTTCTGACTTCGATCGATCGATTGATCGATCATAGAATGGGGAAGCAGGGCTATGGACAGCTGCAGCAGCAGGAAGACGAGGAATCCGCAGCACCACCCAAGGCCTACAATCCGTCCTTGCATGAATCGCCTTCTTTCTCACAAGTAAGTTGTTCATCCATGTTCAATCCAAAGTTGGTCCATAGATTCATCGTACAAAGCAACGATCTTTGTGTTCTTCCCCATGCATGCTCGTGTTCTTCAATCTGAGCCTCTCTGATTCCAGGTAGTACAAGAACTGCGAGCTCTGGGCCGAATAGCAGTGCCGATCACAGCCATGAACTGCGTAGTGTACATCCGAGCAATGGTCTCGGTCCTCTGCCTGGGCCGACTGGGAGGCCTCGAGCTCGCGGGCGGAGCACTCTCAATCGGCTTCACCAACATCACGGGCTACTCGGTCCTCTTCGGACTGGCCTCGGGCATGGATCCGGTGTGCTCCCAGGCATTCGGCAGCCGCAACTTTCCGCTCATCGGCCTCAGCCTCCGGAGGACGATGCTCATACTGCTCACGGCGTGCATCCCCATCAGTGCACTCTGGCTCAACTTGGAGAACATCCTCCTCGGCCTCGGACAGGACGCCGCCATCACCTCGGTTGCCCGAACTTACTGCCTGTGGTCACTCCCGGACTTGCTCACCAATACGTTGATCCAGCCACTCAGAGTATACATGCGCTCACAAGGTATTACCCTCGGTTGTATAGAAATACGGTTAGATTTTGAGGTTTTTTCCATGGGTTTTTTTTTGTTTTCCATATAATAGTTCTTGAGGTCCATGAGGTCGTTCAAGGGGGTTCTTCGAGATTTTTGTTGAAGTCATGAGGTTAGGTTTTTAGGGTTTTTGCTGTATATTGATAGGTTTTTGAGGTTCTTGGGGTCCTGGTTATAGCCCTAATAAACCCCGCGTCATTAAACCTCAAGTTTCATTCGATTTTGTTGAGGTTTTGAGACCATGGAACATGAAAAGAGTCGAAATTTCCTAGACTTTGAGTGAGCCTTCTTGTTGGGAAGCTTCATCATTGTTTCCGCCTTGCAACTTGCAACATCATCTTTGCATTATACAAAATGTACTTGTTGCCATGGATCTATCCATTGTTTTTCCCTGGATTTTGATGTTTTTTTCGCTTTCATATGTTGGCATTATTGTCCCAAAGTAGTACTATTGCCCGGATTTAATATCACCCTCTCATGATACCCTCCTCGTGACTACAGGTGTGACGGCCCCGCTAATGTGGTGCTCGGCAGCCGCCGTCGTACTCCACATTCCCCTCAACTGGCTCCTCGTGTTCGTGCTCGGACTCGGCGTGCCCGGAGTCGCACTGGCGGCGGTCCTCACTAACTTCAACATGGTCGTCTTCCTCGGAGCCTACCTCTGGTGGACGGGCGCTTGCTCCGAGAGCTGGGGTGGCGGCTGGGCCATGGACGTAGTTCGAGAATGGCGGCCTCTACTCGCACTCGCACTCCCGAGTTGCTGTGCCATCTGCTTGGAGTGGTGGTGGTACGAAATCATGACGCTACTCGCGGGTTATCTACCGCAACCACGGGAGGCGGTGGCTACCACTGCCATTCTCATACAGACGACGTCGCTCATGTACACTCTACCACTGGCTTTGAGTGCTGGAGTTAGCACCAGAGTTGGCAACGAACTTGGCGGTGGTCGACCGGCCGCCGCTAAGTTGGCGGCGCTCGTTGCACTTGGGTGCGCTGAGGTGGTGGCGACGCTCGGACTGGCATGGACTACAGCTCTGAGACACCAGTGGGGGAAGATCTTCACTGGGGACGGCGGCGTTCTTGCTTTGACTGCAGCTGCGATGCCGATCATCGGACTTTGTGAGCTTGGGAACTGTCCCCAGACCACCGGCTGTGGTGTTCTTCGTGGTAGTGCTCGGCCTGCCGTCGGTGCTACCATCAACTTAGGGTCCTTCTATCTCGTCGGTACCCCGATAGCCGTCGTTCTCGCGTTCTGGCTCAAGGTCGGTTTCGGTGGTCTCTGGTACGGGCTCCTTGCTGCCCAAGTCGCGTGTGCGGCATCCATACTCTACGTTGTGCTCCGGACTGACTGGGAGCTTGAAGCGGCCCGAGCTCGGCGTCTGGCGGCCGGCTCGGACTCCGAGAAGGTTCAGGAGATGGCCAAGATCGAAGACGTTGAAGCTGAGAAGGTTGTGGTGGTGACAACAATGCCCGAACCATCACCGCCATCTTGAATACGACTAGAGGGATGCGTTTAGCGATTAGTATAAATTCCTAGAATGTGGGAAGAGCAATTTTTGTACAAAGAAAAAGTTGTTTGTTCTTGTTCATCCTTCGTCCCCTCAAAGATCGCACCTTTGGAAAACTCTCAATGGAGCAAGAAAATCCATCAATAATATGAATCAAAGGACCTGCCCATTGAAGGTATGGCCTCGACATAAAAATCTATCTAAAGGTCGCAACTTACAAAAGCAACTTCAAAGGAAAATCCATGAATAATATCGCACCTTTGGAAAACTTTTAATGGAACAAAGGCAGCTTCAAAGGAAAATACATCAACTAGGAGATAATATGAATGGTTTTTTGTGGTTGCGTTATGTGCTACGTATATGTCTCCCTCGCTCCAGCAAAGGAGGCCTCCTCCCGTGGGGGCAAGGCAATGTGGATTCCTAATCCCACGGACCTTTAAAGTGTGCATCTTGTGCAAGCATCCATCACATTCACATTCTCTTCTCTCATACTCCTACAGTACCGGCGTGCAGCGCATCGTGCAGCGGGAAAAGAACTTGTCCCATATCTCAAAGTGTTCCAGGAACTCTTGTCGATCGATGGAAGCTTCGTCCAAAAAACATCTCCATGTGATGGCCTATTGGACCATCCGACCATAATCTTAACCATTGGAGTAATCACATGCGTATCAACCAGAATGTAGTCAAGCATGACAACAATCGGAGCGATGGTTTACGTATATAATCTAATCTATTATAGTTAATCCTGCATTAAGTACAATACTTATATATTGAATACGGTATATAAATCTTGCAATATTGTATATTTTGGAAGCATTTGTACCAATGAGCTTCAAATGTGTATTGAATTGTATTCAGCGCTGGCTCTGCCCCATATAGCCTGGAGTATGCGAGTACAAGACCATATGACGCAGTATAGAGCAGTATAATATTATGTTAGTTTATATAACAAGCTAATATAAGATGTATAAGATTCTTATACTTCCACAATGGAGACCAGTATGCATGATTATAGGAATGTGTCAACAAGTGGATTATGCGAGTTTGAATATACATTAAGGATCATGTTGTGAGGAGAATCCACAAGAGGGTGCTGGCCCCTTGTCCTCCATAGCTTTTGTAATGCTCTTTCGTGCGCCCATTGTGGATGATTGTTGGACGTGTTGCTCTTCGGAAGTGTGTTGTCGTCCAGCTGCTCGTATGCTCACAGGTCCTTTGTTTTCTTGCTAGAAATACATTCATTCGTCCTCAAAAGAAGGCTCTTCTTTTTATGAACATATTATGTGCCTTCACATGCAATGCAACGCCAAGATCTTTCATAAGCAATGAAAAGACCTTCAATCAGCATCAGATCCTGACCCCGAAATCAGTGGAACGATGAATATATATATATCCTCACAGCCTTCTTGCGGCTTAAGGATCACTCTTTGTGAACCTTGTGACAATGAAACTAACCAGGGCGGGCTGAATTCAGCCTATTCACTCTATTCGGGTACAATGAGCATGAGGGGTATGGACCTACCCCTGGAAGGTACGGCCTCAACGTTAAATCTTATCTAAACCTTATCTAAAACACTTCCCTCTTATAAAAAAAAAAAACACTCCCCTCTTATCACCTTGGTAGCGAGCATTCCACTTATGCTTTTCTTTGGCGAACTTCCTCTTAATCACACCTGTGATTCTATCTGATATCTATTAAATGTTTGGACCCTT
>LDJE01096701.1:0-11892 GCA_001021135.1 Selaginella kraussiana
TGAGTAGGCTATGGTGCTGCTGCCCAGCATGGACAGCAGAGGCGAATGTGTTCTAGCTCCCCAATGGCTCCGCCCTCAGCAACATCACCAACAGCAACAACATACATCTTCACCCCCCAATAACCGCGGTTTTTCGCTTGGTACAGGCCGTAGCAACAACGGTTTTCCACCTCCAAACGGTTTCCCAGGGTTTAACTACAGGGGCTACGGACCTCACGAGTGGAACAACTCGAGGGATTATCCGGCAAATAGTAGATGCGATCGAGCGTCGTACAGACCCGACTTCGAGCGCAGGCAGTTCATCCCTACCCGTCGTTCATCGCCACAGGCAGCCGCATCGAGGAATGATGATGCGAGTTCCTCGCCTAAGGGTGCACCCGCATGGAGGAATGATTATGCAGCAGTATGGAGGAGCGAGGACTCCTCGAGACCTACCACGCCCGCTTCCAACAGGGTAAGCTTTCCAGGATGGCTCAACTAACTGTTAGTAATTGGTTGGTTGAACAATGCAGATGGTTATGACGGATGAGATACAATCAAGGCTGATACCCATGACCCCTCCACTCCCAAGGATCATGGTAAGTTACCTTTGATCTCCATGAACTGCTCTTTAGTGATGTCTTCCAGGTAGGAAAGTCGAAGCCAGTGGACGCGATTCGGACAGCACCGCCATCACCAGCTTCTTCTCGAGGTTCACCACCAGCTGGGACTTTCAATCCCAACAGGGCACCTGCTTCCCCCTCCTCCGCAGGGAAGCTTACTGTTCTGCGCAAAGACGGTGGTTTTAGTGGTGGATCCAAGCAGCTGGTGGATCGTAGAGCTGTGCCTGTTCCCGCTGTTGAAGCCAAGCCCAAGAACAGTGAAGATAGGAAACCACCAGCGATTGTGGTGCACAACCGCAATGGCCGCCATGATTTTTTTGCTACCCTCAAAAGGCAAGCAGCTAAGGGTAAAGAGGAGACGAAACCGGCTGTCTGCGATGTCTACGTAGAGCCATCTGCTGAGGAGAGAGCGTTGTTGGAGTCCATGGGTTGGGCTGAGCCGCTGGAGGAACCCCCTCTGAGCGATGAAGAGATCGTCTCTTTCGTCCGAAAGGTACGTTGCTTATCAAAACTTTGGATTTCGTTCTTTTGACGGTGGTGAGTTTAGCACGTCCAGAGTTTGCGTGGGCTCTCGCTTGTTTCGCTGAACGGCTTGCTTGGTAACGTTTCTTCTTCGCCCTCGTCGGATTCAGAGTAGTTCCAAGATCGGTTTTTTGTATATGAGTATAGATAAGGTTACTATGGGACAGCATCGGAAACACATGGTGAGCAATTTTCCTTGCACGATTTCTTTGTTATTTCTCGCGTTGATAAACTCCATCGCTATTTGAAATTTTGATAACGGAACATGATTTGTGTTTTTTTGTGCTCGAATGCTTGTGGTTTAACTGGTCAGTGCAACTCATTTGTCCTAGCTTCTGACTTAGCTGGGAATGTAAGGAAATAAATGAGCCCCTTGGACATTCCACGGAAGTAAACGATTAAACGCAATAGCCACTCATTGCCACTCATTTGTTTTTTGGTTGTTGGTTGGCCAACTCAGTGACATTCTGACCTAGATCTGTCAAGATGGGTGTGAGTTTATTAAGCTAATGGAACCTGTGGTCAGACCAACCTCTTAAACATCTATCTTTCCAACTGATTTTGTCAAATTCTTTGATGAATTCATTTCTTGTCCTGGCAAGTGCTGTGGATGTCGCTGATCAGTTAGTAGTCTACTTTGCATGTGAATATTGCTCTTGCGTCCCTCGTTGAACGCAGCGTCTCCATTAAAATGAGATAGAACTTAGTCAGGCCCAACAGCAAGATTAGGTTGCAACCACGTCAATCTCATAGAGGTTGAACATGGGGATAGTACGGTGCTCTTCATGGCAACAATCAAGGTGCATGGTTCAACCAGGTTTCAAAACTTCTGTACTGGCAGTTCACAGCGGGTGAAAAATCTTGCTTGTGAAAGCCCCATGCGGGCCATATCCTATGACTAAACCAAGCTACAAAAATAAGAGAACAGACGAAATACGGCAACTACACTCGAGTTCCTGGAGAGGGTGAAGTATCTGAGTGTGCAATGCGCATACTAAGAGCAAATGAAATGCCCGGCCAACCGGCACGATTTGCTTCCAGACTTGAAGTGTTGCGGCCTCAAAAGAGACATTGCATGGGGTAAAATCATCCATGCAACACAAGTGGAAGTTCAACATGGTTCGGACATTTATGTTTCAAATGCACTCATCAACATGTACCGCAAGTGCGGTAGCACTATCAACGCTCAAGGTGCATTTGATAGCATCCAGGACCCCGACCTTGTGTCCTGGAACGCACTGCTTTTTGCATATGTTGATAACGATAAGGCTCATGTTGTATTGGACTTGTTTTCGAGGACCAAATTTGCTGGTCTGAAGCCCAACTCTCGAACGTACATTGCTGCTATCAAAGCCTGCACAAACTCTCAAAATGGAGGGAATTTTGAACGGGGAAGAGAGATCCATTCACAGATTGGTGGTCACATGGATCATTATCTCCAGAGCGCACTCATAGACATGTACTCCAAGTGTGGCAGCATGAATAACGCTCAAGCCGTATTTGATAGCACACACAGGCCGAATGTGGTGGTGTGGAATGCTCTGCTTTTGGGATATGTAGAAAACGGTGAGGGACTTGTTTCGTTAAACTTGTTTCATAAATTGAAAGCATGTGGATGTATCCCGGATTCAGTAACATACATTGCTGCCCTGAAGGCATGCACATCTCTGGCCGCGAACGGAGGTGACACTGGAAAGGATTACTGTCTGCAATGGGGAAAAGAGATACATTCTGAAGCTAGCTGCCATTTGAACCATGGTGTGCAGAATGCACTCATCAACATGTATGGAAAATGCGGCAGCCTCAGTGAATCTCGTCTTGTTTTTGATAGTATGAAAGATCCAGACTTGATATCATGGAATGTCATGCTCTTGGGATATGCAGAAAATGGAGAGGCCCACGCCGCGCTGGATTTGTTTTCGAGAATGAAAGAGGTTGGATGTTTGCCTAATTCTGTAACATACATTGCCGTTCTCAAGGCATGCTCGCTGATTGCAATGAATGGAAATGTTGAAGATTGTATCAAACTTGGAAGACAGATACATTTGAGCATCAGTTGCCATACGGATTGTAACCTGCAGAGCACGCTTTTAGATATGTATGCCAACTGTGGCAGCATGCTCGACGCCCACAGCATATTTGACAGTATGCAGAAACCCGACGTTGTGTCTTGGACTGCTCTTCTTTCGGGGTATATGAAGAATGGAGAGGCTCTATTTGCCCTCAACTTGTTCTCAAGAATGAAGGCTGCTGGGTTGATGCCCACGGCTGTGACGTACATGGCTGTTCTGAAGGCTTGTGGTATGGTCGGGGCATTGGCCCTTGGACGCAAGATCCACTCAGAAATAATTGAGTTTGGTACTTACGTTGTAACATCCTTGGTGGACTTTTATGCAAAATGTGGAAGCTTGAAAGAAGCTCGTGAGGTATTTGAGTTTCACTCGAGAACAAGGGATCTGTCGACTTGGAATTCCCTGCTAGCAGGATACAGTAGACTTGGGGATACTGCTATGGTCTTCAACATCTTTGAGGCATTGCAGGACGAGGGTTTGCGGCCAAACGCTGTCACCTTCGTGTCCATTCTTCAGTGCTGTAGCCATGCCGGCCTAGTAGCCAAGGCACGAGAACTTTTTGAAGTAATGTCCAAGCAATATGGAATTACTGCCACGATTATACATTATAATTGCATGGTGGATATTCTAGGACGTGGAAATCAGCTGGATGAAGCTGTTTGGGTTATAAGGAAAATGCCTTGCAGTCCTAATGCAGTCATATGGACTACGCTATTGGCTGCATGTCGGAAATGGAAGAATGCTGAAATCACAGGTGAGGCTTTGAAGGCTTTGGTGTCCATGGACAAGAGCTATGCACCTACTTATGTACTTACTGCTGACGTATATCGCAACAGTAGCATCTAGGAGGAGCAAACATGGTCCTTTGGGACTTAAGAAATGGACTCTGTACTCTAGTTGATGACTATCATGGTATGGTTATATCTATCATGGTATGGCAGAATTCATGTTTGGCCATTAAATGTCGTACAGGTATCCACCCTAAATCCCGTGTGGAGGATGGAGTCCTGCTTGACGACTCAGGTTTCAATCCTTCGACGCCCAAGGAATGAGTATCGCCTTCCATGCCAATCTTCAAGACTGTGGCTTGTGCGAAAAGTGCTGGGCCTGGTACATTCCAATGATTTCTCGAGAATGGATGAAAGAGTATCGAGAAGGCATTGGGACGATGCTAAGTCGTTGCTTGTGTCATTCATGGTCGCATTGTCACTCAGAAGATTTGTTGCAGAGCCAAGGTTGATACTTTCACTCTCCATGTACCCAACTTTTAATGTTGGCGATCGCATCCTAGTTGATAAGGTGTGTCCGCACCATAAATCTTATTTATAATTCACTTGTTCTAGCTATCTTATCATTTTAGAGAGCCCAAAGTGGATGAGATCGTGCTCTTCAAAGGAACCACAGCACTAGCAAAGGCAAATGTTATCTTATGGCTATGAGGGCACTAACATTACTCTTCAGGTATATGGTAGGGATGCTGTGTTCGTCAAGCGAGTTGTAGCAAAGTCAGGAGATGTAGTGGAGGTGAGTTCTACAACAAAGATAACTCATTTACGCTCTGCTTTTCAGGTTAGAGATGGCTTGCTCTTCGTTAACGGCAAAACTTGTACCAAGGGCCACATCCTGGAACCGCACAAGTATAACCTGGAGAAAACGGTAATACAAATTGCTTTGGCACAGCTAAATCCATTATAGATTGTTCCTCGGGGAAGCCTATTCGTCCTAGGAGACAACCGTAACTTGAGCAATGATTCACATATTTGGTGGGTGGTTGTTTGGCTTTCACGTACTCTAGCTCCTCAAATTATTGCAGGGGCCCTCTTCCCTTCAAGAACATAATAGGAAGGTCAATTGTGACATTCTGGCCCCCAAAGAAACCACGATGAGCCAAAACCTTGTGTTATGTTATGGGTTGTATTGAGTTTGCTGCCCCTGAATGCATTTGTAAAATGTAATATTCACTCCCTTTATTGAATTGGATATCACGCTTCCTCAGAGCTCTATGAGCGAGATTCTTATTCATGATCTATCCACATAAAGTCCATTGATAAAGCTTGGAAACATTGAGAAATTCAATGGGCAAATGGACATCTCTTGGCACAAAAACTTGTCAGATTGAACACATGGTTTTCGACTTGCCATGCTTTACGAATGAATGAATTTTATTCACGCCGTTGAAGACCCTCGGGTATCTCCCTTCGAGATCCCCAATACTCCTAAAGATAAAGATAGGAGCTTAGGATTGTTGGTGGTAACTGGTAGAACACCTTGCAAAGATGGCAGATCTCTCTGATACGGCTGGAAGATGGGCAGTGAAGTATAGAGCATGCTTTTCATCCTCCACTTGTGAATATAGGCAACAAGTGCAGAACCGTTCTCTACCTTCTTCCCTTCTAACTTCAACTAAGACGAAAAGGGGTTTAGAACACTCTGATCAGAAGAAGCCGTTTTGGAAGTTACTAGAAATCCCAAAAGAATCATCAGTGCTACGGAGAGGCTGCAGGGCCATACTCCTGATTTCCGCCACAAAACTTCTCAAGCCACCTGTTGGATTCCCAGAGCGTGTGCATGACACTCTCACGCGCTACAAAGTTGTGACTCTCGAAAGGCAAGAGGACCAGCCGACAGAGAGCACCGTGGCCCTTGAGAGCATCGAAGTACCTCTCGGACTGCAAAACAAGATGTAGGGATCGATCAATGCAATGGAAAATTTGTATATATGTACCTGCATTGTTAAGGTTCCCTCGTTGTTGTCTTCCTGTCCATGAATCAAGAGAATCGGCTTCTTTACTTTGTTGGCCAGGACGAATGGACTCATGTCCATGTAAGTTTTGGTTGCCTCCCACAACGTTCGGTCTTCACTCTGTAAATGTGGTCAGTTACATGACAAACAACGGAAATGGCTGGCACCTGAAAGCCGAAAGGGGTGAGTGTCCTGTTATATGCTCCTGCCCTTGCGATCCCGCAACAAAACAGGTTTGGAGCATGAGTCAGCAGGTTTGCTGCCATAAAAGCTCCATACGAGTGTCCTCCGACAGCAATTTTATCCCGATGAGAAACCTGACAACCAACAAAGAAAGATCATCGGTTGAGCATCAATATCAAATACATACTCCACGACGAACTATCTCCTCAATCGCAGCTTCAGCACTGGCCACAAGCTGCTCCACGTAGCTGGACATCCGAAACAGACAATTTTTAGAAGGGAATGTATCTAACAAAAAACGCGCACCTGTCATTGGGCCCTTCGCCGATGATAGGAAATGTAGGACCGTACAAAATGGCGAACCTGGTAATGTTTGATACGGTTAGACTTGTTTATACAAGAAACGAGAAACACAAACCCTTTGGCTAGCCAGAGAAGAGGCGAGGTGGACCCGATAGTAGCAAATTGGTTCGATGATGTTCTCAGCTGACCAGCATTACCTTTACTCTTGAATTCTCTTGGGTAAGCCCATATAAAAGTTGGTAGTGGTCCATCTCTGGAGGAATCATATCCCGGTGGTAGATACAGAGTTGCCGTCAGTTGCACCTCGTCCTTGCGGAGGTACCGTATAACCTCTTTCTTCACATCAACCAGTTGAGGATAAGGATGCGGAAAACTTGTCACTTGAACTGGGAACTCCTTAGTTGGCCACCATAACCAGTACTGTAGAGGCTCCGATTGCGACTCTCTTGAGATAAGCATTCGAAGCTTGCTCAACTCTAAGTCGTCGTCCACATGAGCGCGACCAGCGCCTACTTATCTTTCTGGCATTGCCAAATCCGCTCTTTCTCCAACGAGTTTCTGGAAGCAGCAAAACACAGATCAGCGGAGCCGCGCAAGGAAACGAAAACTTACAGGTCTAGGAAAGGGAATTGTTTTCCCTTTCCCATTGAGCAGCAGATGCCTGCTTCCATCCTCCTTTTTAAACTGAGCCAGAACGTGGGTTCCAAGAGAGGTCGGGCGTAAGATTGGAGAACCGGGATTCGAGTACGCATCTTCTGAGGACCTTTCGACCAAAATTCGAGCCTTCTTTTCTGGTGCGCTTGGAGATACGTCTGACGGGTTTTATACCAGGACTCGGACACCAATGCCAGTGAGCCATCTCCCCAGAGAGTATCCCTGCAAAAATTTCCTGTTATTAGCTAGGCGGAATGCAGCAGCAAGGCCTTCTACTAACCCGTAACGAAGATCAAGCGCATGAAGAAGTTGCGGTTCTTGCGGGTTTTCACCTTCCAAGGCATCGGCTGCAATTGTGTACAAGATATCCCGTGGAGACACTTCCACCTTAGGATCGCCACCATCCTGAGTTTCTGATATCAACCCAAACCGTGAAGTCTTCAGTAGGGTAGAAACAACTTACCAGTAAATGGAGGAGGGCATATCAGATCGCCAGTTGATGGATCGTTTCCCGTTTCCCCTTTCGAACACTATTAAGAGTAATCGGTATGTCTTTTGCGAGAGGTAAATCGCATAATGTCTGAACAAACGTGCCGTCCCGTTTCCACAAATCCGTCTGCATAGGAAAGTATCCCCAGGGGACAACCCACGAGTATGGCCGATGGAGTATGGTGACCAGCAGATAGTTACCGTCTGGGGACGGAACCACAGAAATATAGATCGCGGGGCCTCCAATGAGCTCAGTCTTTCCAGATGTGCTGATGACGAGTAGCTGGCTAGTAGCATAGTGATCAAACAGGTTTTCGTCGTGCTGGGTCTTGAGCAAGTCCTGGTACGTACGGTGCTGGACGACGTTGTTGCTTTCGTTAGACAGGACTTTGGGACCAAATGGTATCACCGGCTTCTCGGGAGGCGGACCTCGTGACGGCGAAACAATGCAAGCTATGATCGTGGAAGAATCCAGCCACTTAAACCTGTTTGAACAATGTAAGGGGAACGAACATAAACAGAGAAATGCTTACGATTCAAAGACAGTATTCAAGCAAAAGCTTGGCGGCCCAAAAAGCTCCCTGGCTTGCATTGTTTCCACATCAGCAACCCACAGGCCCAAAGTGCTCCGTAGCCCCATCCTTCTGTTCAAAAGTTTTGTTCAAGAATTCACTGACAAGAGTAAAAGAGTACCTTTTCCGTTTCCAAAATGCTGAAGGCGACGGTACGTCCATCAGGTGACCTGCAAAAAGAAAAAATGGGAACACTTAAGCGGCACTGGATAGTTTACCAGGTGACGAAGTTGATTCTAGCACCAGAAGGCAAGCCGACTAACTCTTGTTCATCTCCCAGCACGCCGTCATCGGACAAGGCACAAACGCTGATACCGTAATACGAGGACCTGATGCACAAGGAGCAGCGAGACTAGCTAGCAGCGGATTACTTGCATTCTGGGTCAAGTCGAACACCAGCGAGCTTGAATCTCCGCAGGTGGAAGCTGGTAACCTGGATTCGGATTGGGAGGCGCCATTGTTCGTAGGTGTCGCTGCCTTCCTGGTTGTAGCGCAAGCAACGCAAGACCAGGAGACGAAACGAAAAATGAAATGAGCCCACAAATGGGGTTTTTTTCTTTTAGGGTTCTCCGGGAACGCAAGACAACTTTTGATGGATGCGCTCCGGTTGCGCCACGTTTCCATTCCGAGGGCCACCATCTGTGCAGAGAACCGACGGCTCGCCTTCTCGAGCATGTGGGTCGCTGGATCAGAGGACCGTTTCCCTCTAGATCGATCCTGAACGCCCAATCCAGAATTGCTGAGGTTTAACGGTGTTTTTTTTATATGCCATGAACTTTAAGTCTTGATATTAAATGTTTGCTTACTTACATTTCTTAAACCAAGACAAAACAGGGCAATAGTTTGCTTCGACTCAATATTCACAGCCATCATTTCTTCATGCTTGTAGAAGCAATATTTGACATATTGGAGTCCACCTAAGATCTGAAAAATGAAAAGGATAGATAAATTACACTTAATTTAACAAAAAGGAATACCACGGGTTTAGGGTTTTGCTTAGGGTATAATGAGCTACATCCAGATTTTGGGGAACGGAATGGAAGGAGACACAGTTCCTAGTGTGTTGTTGTTCTTCGAAAAGGATAAGAAGCGATACCTTTTCAATGCAGGAGAAGGATTGCAACGGTTTTGTGAAGAACAAAACATAAAATTATGTCAGCTGGATCATGTGTTTCTCACTCGTCTTTGCTTAGAAACATATGGAGGCATTGCAGGAGCTTTGCTAACACTGGCTGGGAAGTCACCAATGAACATATGGAGCCCATCAGACATTCAACATTTGATCACCGCATATTCTTTACTTCCCATTCATGCCTCCATGCATCAGTACACACACAGTTTTGGGCTTGATGGAAAACTTGTAAATGGGAAGGACGAGGTGTTGCTCTTGGAAGATGAACTTGTAAAGATATCTGTAGTTTTATTGGTTCCATATCAAGGCCAAAGTTTCAAGGCTCCAGATGTTGCAGCGACATACATTTGCGAAGTTCCAAGTGCCAAGGGAAAATTTGATCCATCAAAGGCAGCTGCATTAGGGATCAGGCCAGGTCCCAAGTATGGTCGACTGCAAAATGGATGTTCGGTTTTCTCAGACGACAACCTCAATGAGATTTTTCCCCAAGATGTTATGGAGCCACCATCTGTAGCTTCTACGGTTATGCTGGTAGATTGTCCAACTCTGGGTCATATACCATCTTTATGTACAGCAAGTGGTCTGCAACGTTACTACGCGAAGGATGGTAACGTAGTATGCGTGGTACACCTTGCTCCTACAGGGGTTGTAGAGGATCCTCGATATCAAAGTTGGATGCACAAGTTTGTTTCAATGCCTGTGCACATCCTCGCAGGACGTGGCTGCTCCCGACTAAAGTCACCAGTTTTGGAATTCAGTGCAAGAATGCTGACAAACTTACATGTTATGTGCCCTTCTGTCTTCCCAATCACAGGTTTTAATAACCTTAATAATGGCCATGAGCACCAATTGGCTTTAGCAACAACGGTTGCAGCAGAAAATATGTTGAAGTTTAGTTTGCGCCCTTGGTCCTCGCTGGGCCTGGATGCATCATCAGTTCCCAAGAAACTCAGCCCCAACAACGTGGAGGAACAACTTGTAAAAGAGATTCGTGAAATTACAGCTACATCCAAGATGCTGAAAGACATTTGGGACCAAGGTGCTTCAAGTGAATATACTAAAGATATTCCAGACGCCTTGAGGGGTATTGGCAGGGAAGAGTTGGAGATTGTCTTCCTGGGAACGGGCTCTTCCCAACCATCCACCTACCGCAACGTGAGTTCCATATATATGCATTTTTTCGACAAGGGTGGGATGCTTCTAGACTGTGGCGAAGGGACATATGCACAACTTATACGAAGGTTTGGTATTGAGGGTGTAGAGGCCATCCTGAAAAACATGCGGTGCGTATGGATATCCCATTTCCATGCTGATCATTACGGTGGCCTTGCTCGTCTCCTTTCGGTCCGGCGAAGTATTCTTGCACAAGATTCACAAGAAGAAGTGGAGCCACTCTTGGTGGTTGGCCCTCAACAGTTGAAGCCCCTCATGGATGCCTATGACAAGATGGAGGCCCTGTCCATGGAATTTCTAGATTGCAACCAAACATTGATATTAGCCAACAATGCACAAGGCAGATTGAATGTTGCACTGCAAGCACTTGGCCTGCAAAGCCTGGTTAGTATACCAGTAAAGCATTGCCCACAAGCCTTTGGAGTTGTGTTACAATCACAAGCACAAGTTTCACGACCAGGATGGAAGGTGTGTTTTTCAGGGGATACCATGCCGTGTCAACAATTCAACCTCGCTTCCCGAGGGGCAACTGTTTTCATCCACGAAGCCACTTTTGACGATAGCAAGGCTAACGAAGCCCAAAAGAAAAAACACAGCACAAGCGAGGGAGCGATCAAGGCTGGTTCAGAGGAGGCCCAGGCATTTCGGACTATTTTGACTCATTTTAGTCAGCGCTATCCTAAAGTTCCAAAGTTTGACAAGAGTTTTGATGACAAGACTTGCGTTGCCTTTGACTTGATGAGTATCAATTTGGCTGATCTGCCCATCCTGCCCTCGCTCATGCCAGCTTTACAGCTTCTATTCAAGGATGATTGCACTCCAGCACCGCTGCCCAACAAGAAAAGGAAATTAGATTAGTTAATGCAAATAATTATTTTCCCCATCGGGATTCATACCTCGGACTGTGCCTTAGTACCGAAAGTGGTTATTTGTCGAGCAATTTCAACACTGTAAAATTAACTGTTCTTAGTCAATATATTCTGCACATCGTAAGCGTCAGGCCCAATTCTAGTCATTGGATTCATGCATCTCGTACGGTATGGCTTTATAGTATATCACGGACTTTAAAATGAATACATTCTGCATTCTACATAGCATCCTAGAATCCTGTCCGGGAAGCTGGACCGACTATGAACTCAGCCATGAATTTGTGTTGTCGTGAAACAAGTTGGATTCAATTGGCATATTGTTTCGACAATTTCCCTCACAAACCATCTCCAGTGATATATATTATTAGTGGTACATTCGTTACAGTAGCATGGTGCATCTATAAATCTATGAACCCTATGCATTTCCTTCCCCTTTGAACGCATTCCCTTCCTTTTGTACGCATTTCCTTCCCTGGTTTAACTATGCATTACCTTCCCATTCTATGCATGTCCTTCCCATGCTACGCATTTCCTTTCCTTTGCCGGCATCTCCTCTGCTTGAGAATCCTTGAAAAGAA
>LDJE01096702.1:0-11031 GCA_001021135.1 Selaginella kraussiana
TCCATAACTATACATACATATACTTATACTCTTGACCCATTTTATACATATTCTATATGTACAATGTACATATTCTCATATTCTACCGTATTTATATAGTTACTGGGCCCCACCAGCAAGTCCAGGGGATCTTTACTAGGCCGATTTCCCTGAAAGTCAAACAATTTTCAGCTGGAAGAACTGTACATTCAGGCCAACGTACCCAGGAAGCTGCACTTCCCGGTAGAGTACCTACTGATTCACTGATGTTTCAGCTACCCAATACGTGTGGTGGAGATCCAAGTGTAGCTCCAACACAGCATGCAACACCACCAGAGTTGGTAAATCGGGACACACAAGTGTTTTTTTTTTTCGGGACACACAATTTGATTATATGAACTTGCTAGAACAAGAGAAAGAAGAAGCAGCCGCTAAAGATCATTCAAAAAGGAACAGTGGTCATGTCCATAGATCTCCTTCATTGCAACAAAGAGGTACACTCCTTGCTAGTAGAATGGCTGATGCAAGAACTGGAGCTACTACAAGAACTCCATTGGTAGGTCTTCCACAAAGACAATCTGGTGCAGGGCTTCAAAATGCGTTTATGGACAGTTTTAGAGCACATATTGCTGGCTCAGGTATCCAACTTCGGGGCTAGAAGACATTTTATGGCTTCTTTGTACTCTTTAGGCACATGTGGTGCTCCCCAAGGAACATACGTTTCTAACAATGTCAATAATGTGGCGACTCGTGCGAGTACACAAGGCCATAGAGGTGCATTTGTTGATGAGGAAGCTGCAGAGACTGCTAGTTTTGATCAAAAGTTCCGGAGGCTGACCGAATAATTATTCCATTAAAAAATACGTCGACTAGCCATAGTCAAATAAGAAACAACCGAATTCCTATGAGGCAGGAACTCCGTTGGATTTTCTACACAACCAGCATATTATTAGGCAGTTCACCATTCCCCGGTTTCCGAACTTCACATCTGTGAATTTCTCAAAGGCATATAACTCAAGGAGATGGGTGATGATACATGAGGAATGGATTGAGGAGTTCCAAGTAAGTTTTTTTTTCCTTCAAAAATTTACGTCAGTGGTTTTATTTCTATTTTTCTTACCAAGCCTCTGATCAGCTTAAGCAAATAAGATGGAGAAATATTCCATACCAGATTCCAGATTTCTTCATCAAGAACACAATAACTGGTGTTTTAAACAACTTGCAGGCGACTTTGAGACGTTGATTACGGTTCTCTACTAAAAGAAAATATCATCAACGTTCTTATGAGAATGATCATTTCTTTACATTGGTTGGATCACAGAGGTGTTATCCTAAGAAAACTCATGATTTTTTCTTAAAATTATTCATGGCTCGGTTGAAGCGGCCAGAATTCAATGAACAGTAGGAGGGTGTTATTGGAAATGGAGAAGTCCTTAATCGTGATGAGAAGTGGCCTAGCTTTTTGAACGTACCTTGTAACATGAAAGTTAGCAGGTTGCCAGGACTATCGAGTACCTCTACCTTACATCGACGGCATGGAGCCTCGTCGAATACAAAATATCAAAAAAGATGTGAGTGAATTCATTTGAATAGGCCTCTGTAGATTCAGTTATAATATTCTCAAAATGCATTGCAGATGATTGTGCAATGGCCGGAATGCTATACTAGGCATTTAGGAGATTGTGCAATACCCCCAGGGTGTGCTGGCCCGGTTTGCCCCCCAGCATACCCAATGCATGACCGATCACCCGCCCCCCCAGCCGGATCGAACCAAGCACCTGGGGCCGGTGATCGGCCGATCCGCCACGAAGGGGGGGGGGCTTGCTGACGAAGGTTATGTATGTATTTATATTTTTTTATACCCTAATTTTGGCTTTTAGTAAGACTGAAGATGGAGATGAAGAAGATGAAGTTGGATATGAGAAAGCTCCTCAATGCAACGCAGAAGGAGCCAAACCTTCCAATACTTGTGGAGGAAATGAAGCTATGACTGAACGTGAGAATGTTGTTAGTCAACACTTGCCTCCATAAAATTTGTACAGTCAAGGAGAACAAGCGGAGGGACAGCCTCAACCAGAACCACGGCAAGTGGATACTGCTATAGTTGTTTGCGAACATGCGAACAAAGAAAGCGATGGAGAAAAATCATACAATGGGTAAGGGATCTCTATGGTAAGTACATTGGAAGACTTTAGATAAATATCCTTAATATTTAACTGACAACAATTATGATTGCAGGTTGAAGAAGGTTTATTGAATGTTGAAACTCGGAGGCAACCACGGATTGACAATGCCAGCTCAGATAAGGGAAATGAGGTAGTGGAGATTTCGGAGGTGAAGTTGAAGGGCAGAAAACATCGAGCAGCCCAAACAGCTTCCAATTTTGTTTGTCGACGTACAATAAAATTTTTATTATAGTAATTATGGACGAATTTCATGATAGTCATTCCAGGGCAATATTCCCAGTAGCAGCTTTTGTGGGAAGAAGCAGAAGCGTGAGCGAAAAGGTACTTTGTTATTATTGACTAATGTATGCTTTGTTTAATTGTTTTAATTTGAATGTTAAATGCTTTCAGAGACAGAAGAGAGTCTTTGTTAGAAATACATCAAGCTCGGAAACAGAAGACATGACTGCCTGCAAAGAGAACGATGACATTGTCATACCGGACATTGAACCATATGCGTATTGTGTGGACAAACCCATTGACAATATGAATTTAAGTGAGCAGCATATGCCGAAGAATATATCCTCTGCAACGACTATAGATGAAGATGATACAATTGATGAAGCTGATACAAGAAATAAAGCCATGACAGATTTGGTTGTAAAGAAGGTGTACAAGCGCAAGGGCAAGAAGGTACAACGATGAAAAATCTATCTCAAAGAACTAAGCCTTATTTGTTTATGTGTAAACGCTATAGACAATTCCAGCTAGGCAACACTGTTGAATTTTCCATTGATCACGTTGAAGGTATTTTTCTTTCTATCATTGTTAATAAGATGAGATTGTCGCCATTAACATATTGTAGGGAAATATCCATACCACGTATGGCTGTGGGATTATTGTACTCTATTGGGAATGTAGTTGCTTGGGCAGAAGTTTCAGCCAAAGGCATTGTATTCCATGGAAAGTCCATTCCTAGCGACGAAATAGCTGTGGATCTCAAATGTGTATTCAAGGATGCATGTGAGGTAAAACTACCAAGCAAAGCGGATGATGACTACGAAACTTTTGGATCTGTGGCTTCGGGGAAATGGTATCTTCATTACCCAAAAAATCGTGTATTGCCTTCAATGGTTATAGACGAAGAGGTAAGTATATCTTGGGTTTTCTAGTCTATACAGTGAATTTATATTTTGCTACAATGTGCAGTATCGTAAAGAAGGTAGCATCATTATGGAGAAGGTTGGAGAATAATACTATGGTGTAGTGGCAGCAGTTGCTTGTGGCTTTACGAAGATGCAAACACCATCCTTAGGAGCTATCAAGAAGGTTGTGCAAAAAGATTCTAAGTATGCAAGTTTACGTGAAAAAGCATGTCCCACAATCATCAGTAAGTTTGCAAGGAAAGCTGTAGCAGAAGGTATTGTTAAGGTTACTGCTGAAGCATGATACAGTTGCTTGTTCAATCAGAAAAATGTCATCTTCATTGGTTGACTATAATTAAATCAAATGAGAAAATCATGTTGCTTTACATTAGCTAAATATATCATTAAACGTTCAATAATTTGGGTTAGTGTGGACTCTAACCATCCCTGTGAACCACATATGAAAGAAAAAATCTATCATTCATTCCAATCCTAGGGACCGTTTCTTCAACACATGATCTGTCCCAGTAACCCCTACATACAAGAACAAATCCATCAAACGAACTCATGTATAAAACTAATAAGAAATATTAAAATCTATCTTTGTTTCCATATGAAGAAACCATAGTAACACAGCTTCAAATCCATCTAATGAACTTATGTAAAAAACTAAAAGACAATGTGAAAATCTGTCCTTGTATCCACTGTAGTATCAGAGATTCAAATCCGTCATGAATTGTGACCAAAAGTCTACACTTTTCGTGCTACATAAAAAATGTGTCAATTAGTACAGAAACAAGGTCCAATCTGTTTGTGTACTTTTCCCTATGAACCCGTCGATGTACTTGAACAAGTATTTGGCAGGAACGCAATTAATGGCTGATGAGGCACTCAAGTCTTTATTTGTTGTTATTGTTTGGTACTGTAAATATTTATTACTCAAAGCACTTTGGGCTGAGTATTGTCACATTTTGTAACTTGAGTGCAAGATACGAAACTATAAGGATTTATGGCAGTAAATTTTAACGTGTAGTATAGGTTAATGATCTCAAACTTCTCGTGCTCACCAGTTGATGACCTCATCGATGGTAATTGCAGCACGCAGCCCGCAATATCTCACTGTGACTTATGAATTATGTCTTGTGCATTGAGTTTGGGTAGGAGGCCACCGAGCTAGCTAGCCCAGCAGCCGAAAACATTTGGTCGGTTTTAATATGCTTAAAAATAAAAAGAATTGTCACCTACACACAGTCATTTACAAATTTCAAAGCTTTTTTAACAGTTCCACAACTCTCTATATTGACAATCCAAATTTCATTGACAATCTATATGAAATTGTTAAAACTATAAGCGTACTCGCTATCCTTTTGTGTATGAAGGTATATATGTAAAAGGGTTAATAATCTGAATAGGAAGTTCAAGTTCTCAACATAATATCAGAGCCAGGTTCTTTGGAGTAAAGCTATTATTAAGTAAAGCCGATAACATCATTTTATTTATTTTAATTTGTTTTGCGCTTGTTTATTTTTTGGAGGTTGCAAACGCTAGGATTGGATGCAGAGGTGATTCCAATAGTAGTGGTAACGGGGCAGTTGCGGCCATAATAGGGGCGGTTGCGGCCGGGTGTTTTCGGGGCGGTTGCGGCCGTGGTAACTCCGACGGAGGCGGTTGTGGCCGTCTATCCTTTTGTGTATGAAGGTTGGATTTAAAGGTTCTAAAAGAGATCCATTCCCTTTCACTGACCCATGGCAGGGCAGTATAAGGCTGGAAAGGAAATGGATCCCATAATATATCACAATGCACCTATTCTGATTGCCATAGCTATATATTTGTGTCTATCACATGTCTAATATATTTGATCCTACACGTCTACTGTGGTTTACTATGTACTTGAATTTAATCTAAATGTAAAACTGTGCGTGGGACAGCCTAATTCCTAAGGCATTGGTTATTAAGTAAAAAGTGAATGTATACAAAGCTCAGATTTTGTAGTAATCGTCTTCGCATACAAGCTTCATCTTCTTGCTACCTTTAGGCCTCTCAATGGGTTGGTCGATGGCTGCCATCTTCTTGGTGTATCGGGATCCTATATTGTAACCAGGCTTAAACTTGCCAGTGTCTTCTTTAGTCAAGTGTGTATGCTTGGTTTGACTTCTGCGCCCGAAGTTCTTGACCTGCATCACCTTGGGCAGCTTGGTCTTGTCCACAACATCCTCACCAGTTGCTTCTGAATAGTCCCTTTTGAAAATTTCAGTACCTCCCGGAACAAGCTTCTCGTCCACATCCGACTGGTAGAAGGGCCCCTTGTGGTAATCTCTCTGCAAAAACTTGCGCTTTGGCATAGCTCTGCCCTAAATTGTGGTTAAGGGTCCTTGAAATAGTACCATCCTTTTAGGTCTCGCTGAGAAAAAAGGAAGATAGATACACCCATAATTTCAACGGATAAATCTATACAGGGACCCCGATTACATGCGTGCGTAACCGTACACTTTGAGATCCGAACTTGGCTGAACGTTTCAATAAAAGAAAAAGTTTCGATGACCTTTTATCTTTCAAGAACTATTAAACAATGTGTTGACCTAACAAGGGTCTCATTCTCATGAAGAAGTTCTTGCGAAAGTTCTTGCTAGGATTAGTGTTGGTGTCGGCTTTTAGCGTTTGGTATCAGAAAGGTACGCGAGACGAGCACACGGCACCAGCTAGGCACGCAGCTAGGATAGTTGTGGTGGGTGACATTCATGGGGACTGGAAAACGGACATTGATGAGCTTGCTCTAGAACAGCTCTCACCAGATTTGGTACTTTTCACCGGCGACTTCGGAAACGAAGATATAGACATGGTCAAAGATGTGAAGGCGCTCAAGTTTCCTAAAGCTACGATCTTGGGAAACCACGACGCATGGATAGTTGGGAGAATGCGTGCAATGGGTTACCCAGCAGATAACTCCCCGGTTTTAAAGCAGCTCGAAGTTCTCGGCGATGAGCATGTTGCGTACTCCCGCCTGGACTTCAACCACATGAAGATCAGCGTCGTAGGTGGTCGACCATTTGCTCTGAGCAATGGTGAATTGTTCAACCAGCAAGATCTTGTGTCCATTTACGGAGTTCACGACATGAAGGAGTCTGCGGAGAAAATACTTGCCGCTGCTTTGGGTGCGCCGGAAGGAAACGCTATTGTGTTTTTGAGCCACAATGGCCCTTTTGGTCTGGGTTCGGAAAAGGACTCTCCTTGTGGATCCGACTTCCGTAAGGATGGTGGTGACAATGGCGACCATGATCTCGCTGCTGCCATTGTTGGGGCAAAGGCTGCTGGAAAAAAGGTTGTGTTTTCCGCGTTTGGGCATATGCATCATATGTTGATTTCTGGAGGCCAAAGGAAGACCCTTGCGGCTGACCGTGAGGGGACGTACTACATAAACGCTGCTGCTGTGCCGCGGGTTGTTGATGGCTACCGTCACTTTGTCGTGGTGGACTTGGACTCCAATTCGCAGGTGCAGAAGGTGACCACAGAATGGGTCGATACCTTTCTTAGCGATTGAAATTGTTCATAAATATGTTGTTTGTTGATGTAATTTAATTTACATATGTTTCCATTGTTGCTGTATATCTGTGCTAAAATGATTCAACGGATAACAACATTCTTACATTCTCCCCATTCCCTTGACAAGAGAGTAAAACTTGTCTTTTCCTGCCGTTTCTGTTGTGGATTTCTTGATACACTTCACACTTGAATTCTAGAATACTCTGAACTTGAAAGTATATGCTCAGTATGAACTACTAACATGCCCAGAATGTAGATGGAAATTGGAAGATACAACTATAACGTAGACCAATAGCCCGAGTCCGATAGCTATCTTCCTGGCCGAAAATACGTTCCATCAACTGGGGGCGCCCCCAGTCGGTGGAACGTATTTTCGGCCTGGAAGTTAAACCAGGTCAGTGCGATACAAGTCCACGCGGATTATAATTAAGAAATTGCGGGGGGTAAATCCGTAAAGGACGATGCTCCTACTTGCGATAAAGCCTCATTCAAGATGAAAATCAGGTATTTTACTCATCTGTGATACATTGTGTACATTTTGTATGAATGTACAGATAATGGGATGTACATTGTCTACATATTTGTGTCATAAGGGTTTAGGGTTATCTGTACATTCATACAAAACATGACCCTTTGCTCCGTACTAATTTTGAGGCGTTTTACAAAATTTGAGGCGTAGGATGACCAAACAAAGAATTCCCTACCGTCAGTCAGAATGACAACATTTTACGTGAGACTTTCACAGAATCTGCTAACAGAAATGTTATAGGAACCGCCAACAGAAACCTTTATGGAACCTCCTTGCACAGAACCACTACTAGAAATGTTAAAGGAACCGCCATAACCGCAAAACGTTATTGGAACATGCTCGCACGGAACAATAATCTTTGAGGAGGGTTGCTTTAAAGAGTCCCATTAACTTGAACTCCTGGGACTTCAACTCTTGACATCAACTTGCGGTCATATACGTGGTTTGTAACATCGAGTTCCTTCTCGTCTATAATCCTCCGCCTGACAGCATGTGACCTCTCGTCTATAAGCCTCCGCCTGACAGCATGTGACCGCTCCTCCGAGGTATCCTATGGCCATTGTTGGTCGTTCAGGACGTTAAACTCTCTTCCTCTTCTTCATAGATATAGTGTGCACTATCTTTGTAGCTTCGACAGTCCTATGGCCCTTAGTTGGTCTTCACATGACGTTAAACCTTCTTGTCTTGTCTTGTTTAATAGATGACTAGCATTGATATATGAACCTAGAATACTAAATGATAAGCATGTGATGGACTGTCAGAAAAGCGTTCCGGTGACTTGCAATGTGCAAGAAGTGAGAGAGACATACAATATCCAACGGCTGTTGTCTGATTTGAAGTCTTGTGGCAAGGAGAAGAATCTGCAAAGAGGTAAAGACATCCATCAAAAGGTGGTGAAATCAGGACAAAATTCCAACATATATGTTGTAAATGCACTTATCAATATGTATGGAAAATGTGGAAGCATGGTAGACGCTCAGACCCTATTTGACAGTGCAGGAAAGCGCAATGTCGTATCATGGAATGCTTTGATCCTTGGCTATGCAGTAAACGGGAATGCAAACCTCTCTTTGGACTTTTTTGACAGGATGAAAAAAAATGGTCTTATGGGCAACTCTGTAACATATCTTGCAGTAATCAAGGCCTGCACGTATTTGGGCATAAATGAAACTGAAGATGATGCAAAGAGAGGCTATGTATTACTCGGTAGAAAAATACACGTAGAAATTGGTTACCACTTGAATCTCTACGTCCAGGGAGCCCTTATAAACATGTATGCTAAGTGTGGTAGCATGGTTGACGCTCATAACGTCTTTAAAAGAATCCAGAATCCGGATTTGGTGTCTTGGAATACACTTATTTTGGGGTATGCGAATAATGGGGAAGGGTATGTTGCTCTGGACCTGTTTAACAAGTTGAAATCGTCTGGATTTGCAGTTGATTGTGTCACATACGTTGCTGTTGTCAAAGCATGCACATCTATTGCTCTCAACGGAGATATTAAGGGTTGTCTCGAACGGGGTAAACACATACTTGTCGAAATTGGTTGTGATATTGACGATTTTGTTAAGGCTGCGCTTATAGAAATGTACGCAAATTGTGGTAGCATGCCTGAAGCTCATAAAATGTTTGATAGCATTAAGAAGGCTAACGTAGTTCCCTGGACGTCTTTGATCATGGGGTATGCAGAAAATGGGGAGGGACGTCTTGCACTTTCGTTGTTCGCCAAAATGAAGGCTGCTGGCTGTATACCTGATTGTGTCACATATATTGCTGGTCTTAAGGCATGTACGTCTTTGGCACTCGAAGGGGATGACATTTCCAAGAAAAACTGCCTGGAACGAGGCCGAGAAATGCACTTGGAAATAGGTTCTCAAACTGCTCATTATGTGATGAGCACGCTTATAGATATGTATGCAAAATGCGGCAGCATGTTTGAAGCTCGTAGCGTGTTCGATAAGATTAAGAAGCCCAGCGTGGTCTCATGGAATGCTCTACTTTTGGGGTATGCAGAAAACGGTATGGGCCAAACAGCTTTGGATCTATTCTCAAGAATGAAACTTGGTAAATGTCGACCAAATAGTTTAACATACGTTTCTGCTTTAAAGTCTTGCATTTCGTTTTCTTGTACTGAAGATGATACTGATTTGAAGGGAGTCTGGCTGGAACGTGTCAGAGAAATACATTTGGATATTAGAAGCAAAGGGGATAATCACCTGCTCAACACACTCATAGACATCTATGGAAAATGTGGGAGCATGGTCGATGCTCGTCTTGTATTTGACACTATGCAAAAGCCCGACCTAGTATCCTGGAATGTGTTGATTTCGGGATACACAAATAACGGCCAGGGACTCCTTGCCCTTGATGTTTTGACTTGGATGAAATCTGCGGGTTTCACACCCGATTCCATGACATATGTCGCTGCTCTTAAGGCTTGTACAACTCTTAATGATTTTAATGAAGCATCTTTAAAAACAGCCAGAAATATACATATGCAAATTGGTTCTACTATGGATAATCACATTTACAGCACGCTAATAGACGTGTATGCAAAGTGTGGTAGCATGGTTGACGCTCGTATCGCTTTTGACGATATACAGAAGCCTGATTTGGTTTGCTACAATGCATTGATTCAAGGGTATGCAGAAAATGAAGAGGGACATGTTGCCGTGAACATGTTCTGTAGGATGAAGGCGGCCGGTTTTACACCTAATCCGATAACATATCTCGGTGTTTTGAAAGCCTGTTCTTCGATTGGGGCCTTGAGTCTTGGTAGGAAGTTTCACTTAAGTATAACTGATTTCACACCTAATGTAGTCTCGTGTTTGATAGACTTCTATGGAAAATGTGGAAGCATGGTAGAGGCTCGGGAGGTATTTGACACGCATTCAAGAGCAAGGGAAATCTCAAGTTGGAATGCGCTTCTTGGAGGGTTTTGTAGGTTTGGTGACACTCATAACGTATTTAAGCTTTTGAAAACAATGGAGAAAGAACTTATACGACCAAATGATGTCAGTTTTTTGTGTATCCTCTTGTGCTGTAGCCATGCAGGCCTTGTAGAAAATGCGAGTAAATATTTTGAAGAGATGCAAGTGCAATACGGATTAATTCCCACTGTAATGCATTGGAACTGTATGGTTGATGTTCTTGGTCGTGCCAACCAGCTGAACAGGGCCGTTAAAACGATACAGGAAATGCCTTGCAAGCCAGATACGGTGACGTGGATGACAGTATTGGGTGCTTGTTGCAAATGGAAGAATGTGGAGATTGGGATGAAGGCATTCCATGCTTTGGTAGATATCGGGAAGAACAATGCATCTACGTATGTTCTAATGGGCCAACTATATGGCAGGATGGAGAAGTGGTTTTGAAATGCAGGTTGAATCGTCCAGATTGACCTGAACGACCAGCTTCAGGTACATGTATAGATCCCCTGTGAATAATATGAGTTTTATGAATGATGTTTTTGACTTTATATACTGATTTGCTGCTAGTGCATTTGGTCTTCATATTGCCATCTTACAGATTCAAATATATTTATCCTGGAAATTAGACGATCTTGGCCTTATCATGGTTTGTAAACTTCTGCCTGACAGCATAACTTCAGTTTTTTTCATCTTTGTATATGCACGCTGATAAATATTTGCAGGCTTTACGGGCTCAGAGGTAC
>LDJE01096703.1:0-13067 GCA_001021135.1 Selaginella kraussiana
TAATGTAACATGGGATTATTTTCGATCACTAATCTTGGATTGGAGTTCTCTTTTGCTGACATGCTGATATGGATGATTTCAATCACTAATCCTCAAATCTAAAAACAAAAGTCCAAGCTATATACACCACATTGAGTTCAGAATTGCAGAATTTTTGCAAAAGCCCTGCTTGCCACCTGAAGTCGCGTCAGCAACAGCAACAACAGAAGACCTTCCAACCAACAAACTTGATGTGGATAGACCGAGAATGCACCATTACCGTCACCCTAACAGCGAGGGTCACAAAACCACTGAAGCAACAGAGACTGCGTACCGCAAGCCCTATCAGAACTACAACAGATTAAAGTTTAACGTCGTGTACGGGCCATAGGACAGTCTGTTAAGTTACATGGACCTGAATCTCCGGGAGAGACTCAATTGTAACGTTTCTCTCCACCGAGTGTTGCAGGATGTTTGTTGGTGAAGGCTAGGGTGTGGGCCAGAAACACACTTTGACTGCCAGCTTAGATCTTTTTGTACGATGATCGTCCGACTTATATGACATTTATGAACACTGGGGAGCTTCTCAATAACCCACCTTTTATGGTAAAACTTTAGTAAACAAATGTATGCTAAGCCGTATGTTATGGCGGACACTAATCAGTTTCTCAATACCCAGCACCTTAGATAGACCATGGCAGAACTTTTCAACAGCAATACATTCAGCTGAGTAACGTGTATTAAAATATACATCTCTCTCCATGCTGTATGTTAACCTTCATTTCCTGAAGTGGAAGTTGATGACAGTCGGTTGCGTGTATGATTGTTGAATCGACATTGCGAATGGAAAAACTGGGTGGAAAATAAAGGCGGCCACTCTTTTCATACGACCACCACCAACACCACCGTCGCTTGTGCCGCTCTCCGGGCCTAAATATGTCCACGAAATCAATCAAAAGCAAACTAGCAGCCCTAATGCATGCCTGGGTTGATTTTGAACTTGAGAGCATTGGGGTGCCTCCTGGATATGAACTTTATGGGATGCTCCATACACGGCCTATGTCGATCGCTCGCAGAAATAAGCTGCACCAGAAAGAAGAAGATACTGAGAAACGCTGAAAAGCTCAAAATCAAACCTTCTCGTCGAACTGAAACAGCGAGTGGTCGAAGTAGGCAGATGGGCTCTGCGACTGTGCTTTCACGGGAAGGGAAGCAAGCGAACGACGGGCAGCCTACGGATAATTTGAAGTCTAGTACATGAACCAAGGAAAGTTGTCACCTGAACGCTGCTGCCGCTTCTGCATGCCGACCTCTGCTTTCTGAGTTGCTCCCGCAAGAACGTGTTGTTTGAATACGAGGTTATGTACCTCATCAGCAGAGGATAACGTTGCGAAACTCTGAAGTGGTCAGCAAAGTTTTCCAGAAGTTGAAGCAACTCCTCGGAGGAGTTCTGCAACAACAAAAAAAGGACACAGTTATTAGTCACGAAAGCCAGACTGAACCACCTGTTGGAACTCCACAACTTGGGTAGTCTCGTAGTTGTAGACAACGAAGAACGCCGTCTGCTGAGGGGCCTCGGAGCTACGGGAGACCTACAAGAATACGCAAAAATAAAAACGGGTGTGCGACCGACACACAAGCAGCAACAAGCAGAAGCACTGCGTCAGCACACCAACGGAAAGTAAAACAGCACTCCAGATAGAACAAACCACTCCATCGACGCTGCCAAACTTGATGAGCAGATGGTGCCGATCCAGAAACTGCACCTGAAGCACAGAGTCAAGAATCAAAGAGACACGAATAAAGCAACTCGCCTTCCACATGACCAAATCAACATAGTCCGGAAAAAGATAGTAGAAACGTTTGAGTCGCTGAATCCTCTGCAGGCAAGTTACATACACAATGCCTAAATAATGGGGGGGCTTACCATGAGAGGATCACCTTGCAAGGTGCGAAATATATACGAAAGCAAGCGCTGCTTGATTCCACACAAGAGCCTCGTGCCGGAGCTGTCAGTTGCAGCTGAGGTAACCACGCCAACAAGGATGCTGCTGGTGGATGCTGGAGGCGCATTGGAATCCACAGGGCTTAAGTTTCTGCTTCCAGTTGAAGACGCAGGGGCTGTGATGTCATCCTGTGAAACGCTACCCTCCTCACCCCTGCTGCTCACGATGTAGTTGACTACAGCCCTAGTTTGAGGGACGGAGTTGGTGACACTATGACTGGAAGGGGGATAAGCACTTGCACTGGCGACATCGCTGGCGGACCCTCCTTGATCCAGGCGCCCGCCGGGATCAAAACTGGCGGACCTCGAGTCCCCCTTGAGCAAGTCCAATTCCTCCTCTGCCGGAGGAGCACCTCCTCCTCCTCTTGCTTGACGAAACAAGGACTGTTCTTTCTGGAACTCGGCTTCCTTCTGCAATTGGTATTACAAAGGAAATAACAAAAAAATCCACCTGGAGCTGTGTGTCGATGAGAAGCTGATCGTCCTCCCTGCAGCATTGGCCGATCTTGCGCACGTCCACGAGCATTCCTGACTCTCGGATCTGCAGGATGTGAATGCACTGGTACCGAACAGAGAGAACCGTCAAGAGATCGTCGTACATGAAGACTCCCATGTTGTGTGACAGTTGAATCAAGTCGTTGTGGAAGACACGTTCGTCGACAATGGCTCCATCTGAGAGCCTACCACAACCATGGTGAGCAGAGCTGCTTCTTAGCTTACCTCACGACGAGGATGCTCGTTTTCTCGGCGGCTGGTATGCCAGGGACAGCCCCGGCCGCCAGTGGCGGTTCGTTCTGGGGCAGCGTCGACGTTGCAAATATGGCGTAGGCGCTGTTCTCGGTGGTGAGCAAGAAATCCTTGCAGATGGCCTCGTTTGCTCCAGACGCCAGAGGCACAGAGTAGTGATGTGTGAAGAAGCTCTCGAACTTCCGGGACCTTGCGGGCAAGTAATCATCCTCCGCCTCCAACTGATTGGTGGAGTAGGAGAACCAGTTGAACCTGAAGACAATCAGGTCGTGGCCATTGCGGCTGAAGGCTACCAGGTATTGCCCGTCGTTGGTGAACTTGCGGAAGGTGCAGTCGGGAGGGCATTCCACGTCGTAGACGGTGTGGCTGGGAACGATGTTCTCGTACAGCTTCCTCACCCTATGCAACTGCAACAATGCGTAGTACCCATGGAATGAATGAATACCTACCTGCGTGCTGGAGGGGCGGTTGCATATTTGACGATCCAGAAGGCGGTGAACAATGTTGTCGCTGTGCTTCACCATTCCGAGCACGGGCAGGCGTGGCTGCTGCTGCTGCCATTACCCTCCGCCAATTTGCACCCTAATCGCTACCATGATTTTCGATAAACCCACACACGTTTGGCTTATAACGCACTTGCTTGGACGTCCACACAATACAACTCGAGGCCCTCCTACCAACTACGTGTTCCCCGCACATCCATTCCTCTACTCTACAATATGGGCAGCAGGTATGTCACTCGCGCGCGATCGATCATGCTAGTCTAGTAGTACAAACAAATATACGTCGGGCAAGTTTAAGCCGATCTCCTCCAGTGAGACCTCCTCGGCTGCTGCTGCTGCTGCTGCTGTTGCTGCTGCGGCTGCGGCTGCTGCCTGGCTCGACCGATGAGCCTGCAGCGATAGGGCAACAAAGCAGCGGAGACGGGCCCGTTGAGCATCAAGAGCTCGCCGTCTATTCCACACCCTTGGTGTGCATTGCTCGCCGTCTTGAGAACCACCTCCCGGACCTGCACTGCGTGTTTTAAAACCAAAACGTCCACCACAGTGTGCCTACCTTGACATACTCCACGAAAGGGAGGTTGAGGTGGCGATTGAACTGCATGAGCCAGAAGAAGCGGAGGAGCTGAAGCCGTCCCGCGCCCTTGACGATCATGAGGTCGAGCGTGCCATCGTCATGCTCCGCAGCAGGTGCTAGAACCTGAGACGGCAGGCACTGCACCGTCTTGCACTGGTGATTACAGACCATGATCCCTAGGATGGGTCCCTGCCTTATCTCCCACTTGACTGCTGCCGCCGCCGCCGCCGCCGCCTCCAAGCTCTCGTCAAATCCATTGCTGTCCCACTTGGGAGGACCCAGGTCGCCGTCCACGCTGAGTCCAGACCAGCTTCTCTCGGACCTGGACCTGGACCTTGTCCGAGGTCGGGGAGACGGGCTGGTGGTGGGATGGTGAACCGCAAGAGCCTCCTCCTCCGGGCACGTCACCCTGTGTTGCTGCTGCTTCTTGCTCTTGGCATCGAGGCCACGGACGTAGTCAGATGGCTCGCTGGCCGCGTCCACTTCGCCTTGCCTTGCCGGCGGCGACGAGCCTGCGTCAGCAACTTCTACTACGGAGCCGGTTGGCCCAGCAGGTACGTATTCCACCTCGCACTTGTATTTGGGCAAGCGAAGGAGTTTTAGTGCTCCTGCAACGAAGTAGCGGAGAGGCCCGAACCTCTTCTGGTACTTGGCAGACAGCTCCAGCACTGCAGGCAAGCAACAGGGTGATGACTGTACAGGGCAGGGCCTATAGTAGTACCGTCACTCATGAAGCCGTAGTAGGCGATGGTGAAACCATGATGGACGGCTCCAGTTTTGGACCACTCCACGCCAAAGACATCCATTCCAACCATGCCTCCCTGCACGCATGGCATGCATTGGTGTGTCACGTCAAAACCAGCAGCGTGTGACGAAACCTTAACGATTGCAACCGCAGCAGAGACGGGGTCGGAAATGCCCAGAACTGTCCATATAAGTGAGTTATCGGAGCCAGCAGGAATGATGCCAATGGGAACTTGAGACGCCTGCTGAGCATCCTCTCTACTCAACAGCCCGTTTAGAACCTGCGTACGTACGCAGTGAAACATGAAAAAAGAGTGCGTGTGTTATATATCACCTCGTTGATTATGCCATCGCCACCCACGCAAATGATGCCTGCGAGTGACCTAGGTCAAAAGAACACGCCATACACACGTACGTACCATCTGGGCAGCTAGAGAGGTCCACGGTTGAGGCCAGGTTCTGTGCATGGCGTGCGCTCGTTGTTTCCACGACCGACAGCTTGAAGCCAGCGAGCTGTTAAAAGACGATGAGATATTACAACTGACAACACTTGCTGCTTGCCTTGAATACTGCCTCGGCCTTGCTGAAGACTTTTCGTGCACGGCCGCGTCCGGAGCGAGGGTTTAAGATGACCAGTAGGCTGGGTCGCCTCTTGCAGATTATGGAAGGGGAAGGAGACGAGCCTGCGTCCACAACGGAGCCCTTCTTCTTGGAGGAGGACAGCGGGTGGCGGGAGTAGTTGATGTAGCAGCCTTGCTCCGCCAAGGCAGACACCCAGTGCACAACTTCCTCCGAGTTGGAAGATAAAAAGTGCAAGTCGGCTCGCTTTCTCCTCGACTTGACAAGCGTGGCTGGCATCCACCCCGGCTTGTGAGCAGCGTACGAGTGCACCGTGAAGCGCCGGCTACCGTCGCTGTAAGAAACCTGCCAACCGCGCAATTAACTACTACTACTACTACAGACTTACAGCCACGATATCGTCTAGCCTGAGGCAGTTTGATCCCCAGATGAGCGCCTTGCTCGTCAGTTTGGCACTGACGCTGCACGCAGCACCCTGGCTACCGGGTGGCGAAACCATGGCCGACATCGCCACTTCGCCAAGCAAGTCCAGGCCCTCTTCCTGTATGGTAATTCTGTGCTCCGTGACTGTTAGCTCGCTGGAACGCTTGCTACTGCTGCTAGTACTAGAGCTGCTATTGCTGTTGCTGCTGCTGCTGCTTTTGAGCGTCCATCTAGGCGGAATGTCCGCACCATTGTCCATCGTAGCCTCAGGCGATGGAGCAGCTGCAGCTGCTGCCTCTGCACGGCTCTTTGCCAAGATGCGCAGAGGGCTCATCTTCCCCCAGGATGCGGGCATTTTGTTGGGAGAAAACCTACCTGCTTACGGGGAGAGCATGCCCAATGGATCGCACCGATCCGGCCGCCCTCGCTTTGATCGATGGGGATGCGAATTGGCGAAGAGGAGGAAGAGATGTGGGCATGCCGCCTCAGCCTGCCCGTGGACCCACACTGACTCTCACTAATTAGCCACAACCCTCTTGTTTAATTAAGCAGGCTTGTAATTAAATTAACGTGTCTAGGAGCAAGAGCCCCCAGTGCCGTCCTTGCAGTCGGTCGTCAGCTGGCCGAACGTCTCGACTCGCCTCTTGGAGCGGAAGAGGACCTCGGAGTCGATCTCGGCTCGCATGTGGTCGTCCAACTCCTCCGGTCCGAGGAGCTGTCTCGTCTCGTTGTACCACTGGCTTCCGGGTGCCCACAGGCTGTTGAAGTCTTGAAGGAGGTGAAGCCGGTACTTGGTCCGGAGCTTATCAAAGTAGCCCTCCAAATGCTCGTTGGAAGCAATGTAGACATTCCGTCGCCCTTTGCCCGGTAGCAGCTTCTCTAGCTTCTCCAGCAGTGCCTCTGGTCTCGTGTCCTTGTCCAGGTTGGGCCAGCGTGCCTTGTCTTGCGCCTTGCGGCCCCTCACTACGTGCACAGCGTCGAAATCCCACTCCAACTTTCCGCATATCGAGTTGACTATGTTCATGAGCTGCTTCGATTTCCACAGCAGATGCCAAGGCCTCTGGATCACCTTCTCGGCTTGGCCCTCACACACCCGGTACCAGTATTCGTCTGCCCCGAACTTCCTCCACACTACGCTGCTCGTGTCCCCTAACAGCTCCGTGGGAGACTCCTTGAAGCCTTCCACGAGCCGAGTTTCCATCGGCCGTCGCGAGTGCTTCCTGTTCCAGCTGCTCCAGCTCTTGACAAACTGCTGCTCCTCGATTACGGAAGCACCCTCCTGCAGGTGCTCCAGGTCAAAATAGAGCCTGAAGTCCCTTCCAGCCTGCTCCGAAGAAAGGCACACGTCCAGATCCAGCACCAGCGTCCGGTTGAGGTAGCGAGCTTCACCTAGTGCGCACAGCAAACTCCACATATACTGGCTCATACTCTTGCAGTAGTCACCGCCCCGGGAATAGTAGAGATACCTGCCGTTCCAGAATGCATTCATCCTTGGGTTACCTCTCACGTGATGGTCGGCAGACACGTTACGAGCACGGTAGCCAGAGTGCCAGCTTCCGATCTTCTCCACCACGTAGTCGCACGAAGAGTTCACCAGCAGGGTGTAGTCCCGAAAGTCCCTGTAAACCCGACCCGACCCGTCCTTCCGGTTGCGGAACCTCCATTGGACCTGACACTCCGATGGGGAAGCGCCCGGTATGGGTTTGCTGTACTCAACCATTCCCATGTCCGGGAACTTGACCCTGTTGGCCTGCTCAATAGCAACCAGCACGCCGGGATCCGAGCAGTTGATTACGCCGCTTCCGGGCTCACATTTGCCACTCACGGAAGATATGCGCGCGATCACCATCGCCTCTGGTGCCGGAGCAGATGCAACTAGATCCTCACCAGTGACAAGCTCAGTCTCGTCCTGCTCGAACGTAGCATTCTTCACCACGCCGAACATTGCAGCCGCGGCCAATCGGGATGGCTCCTCCAACTCTAGATCTGGGGGCCTATAACTTACTGCGATGATGGTCAGCACGAAGGCTGTGAAACAAACGGTCGTCACACAAGCCGAGTTGCTCGCTACTCTCGCCAGCTGCTCCATTTGAACAACAACACGAACCCTCGAAAGGACTCTCTTCTGACACTTGTTATAAAGCTACAAGTTTTGTGAATCATCAATCTATCTCATTCGTTTGGAAAATTCTGGCTGCATAGGATCTTCCGACTGCCTCTTGAGATCACCATAGGAGTGGTTCTTCAAGCTCGAACTAACTTGATCCTCGTTCTTCACGTCGGCGCCAAGCGACCTACTGTCCTCGCCATCTTTGGTTACTGGATACCGTACCACCTTGGTAACCACACCATACTCAACTTCCTGGCCATGAGATTTGTACACATCTCGGGCATCTATGAGTATGATTCTCCCGCATTCCACGCTTTCCTGCTGCAACTTGAAAACTTCCACAGCGCCTTGTATGGGCCAAGTCGGCCTTCTATCAGCCTGCACCTGCACCTGCACAAACAAACCCAACCATGTTCGTTTCATTCCCAAGAAACTCCGACATTTTACCTCAAAGTTTAACGGGTGCGTTATCTCTACCAGCTGACACATGCAGCCGCTAGAGAAATGTATCCGCAAGAATACCTCCAAGGCTCTCAATTTCGATGTGTCCCTGTAAATCAATGTTTAAAAAAATCCTTTGAAGGATTATCTCTAAACAAGACTTACCTGCGTATTACGAAAGGTTGCTCTTTCAGCGTTACGGGCTTCAGCATGGGGTTCCCCGGATATGAAACCTGCATGCAAAGGCAGCTAGCTGGTTGGTAATCGTTCAAGCAAACCAAGCTTTGTCTACCTCAACGGATTCAATAAAATGTAAGGGAGCCTTCACGCCATGCGGACTTGAGAGTCGCAGTACCCATTTGACGCTTTTTTTCCCTGAAATTTCAGGGAACTCCAGCACTTGCACACAAATAACCATGCTGCTTACTTGTCCACGAGAAGGTGCAGCTGATTTGAAAGCGATCGACACGAATAAAAGGAGGGATGGTCTGTTTCAGCAGCTTCATCACCCCGATCATTACCTGCAGAAACAAACGATGAAATCTCTCTCGGACATACAACTCACCTCGTCCACTCGGCCATGAAGAACCAGTGCTGCCTTTTTATCCTTGGGAGTTGCCTAGGTACATACAACAGTGAGGAGGAGGAGGTCAAGCTAGAAGCCATGGAATTACCTGCAGATTAACAATCACCAGTTTGCCTCCGGCTCTGACGGCCCTCAAAGGTAGATTGCAAGCCGGTGTGATCTGCAAGCTGCCAAGTCCGTTAGTACCCAAGTAATGAAACGGGTAGCCGTATACCTTGTTCCCAGGCACAGGACAAGGTCCGCATTCTTACAGTGCTTTTCAGCAGCTTCCAGCTCTGCCGGTGGTAGAGCACCCTGGTATAACCGATTATCATTCAGCATTCACCAAAAGCCTTAGACTACCTCCCAATCCACGATAGTGTCGACGAGCTTTCCGCCACACTGGAGATCGGAACAGCGTCTCCCTGTCCTCTTGACACCAATGGTTTCCATTTCAAAATCGCGCAAGTACCTGTGAGAGAGAGTGAGAGTGAGAGGGTGAAACCAAGTACAAAAGCTCACTCTTTCTTGCACAAGGAGCAAGTCTCCATGAAGCTGTTGCCATGGAGCTCGGATAACTTATCTCTTTGAATGCCCGAGCGGAGATGCAAGCCATCGATGTTCTACGTGTTGTATGTCAGCCCCTGAACTGGATTAATATATGCAACAGACCTGACTAACGATGAACTTGAGTATCCCAGCACGAGCTAGTTCCACAAGGGCCATATGGGTGATGCCCGGGGTCGCTTGCCAAAAGGCGACATCAGCCTTGGGGAGCTCCTTGCCTTCGTGCTGCAGCAAGGAAGCGATGATCATCGAGCTCATTAGTCTGAGTTCTCAAGACGAACCTGCAGCGTCCAGATCCCTTTGGGGCCTCGGAAGTCGGGAATGCCACAGGACGTGGAAATCCCAGCTCCTGTGAAGGCCACCAAGTGCTTGCTCTGCCAAAAGCAAGCAATGATGGCGAGATGAACAAGGAATGATACACTACCTCTTGTATCAGTTTCGCCAAGCTCTCTATCTGCGCCACAATAAGGAGCTAGGCTAGCCATGGTGATGATGGAAGGTTTACCTTGGATTGAAGCTCCGCGGTGGCATCCCAGAGCTCAGGGAGGCCAAGCTTGCCGATGTCGGCTTTGAAAGACAACTTCTCTGCATACCCGAGTGACATTGGTGTAATATGTTAGCGGAAGACCGAGAGAAGGCTTAGGGCGCCCTTTGGAGCCCCTAAAACCATGTTGTCCTTCTCCTTCACGGCGGTGCCTACCGCGTCCTCAAAGCATACTACGCTGAGACCAGCCCCGCTTAGGTCTACCACTCGTCCTCGTCCTCAGGTGTGCGCCTGTTTGCATCAAAGCAAGGAGATAGGTAGTTCGTATGTTTTGTATCGGAGTTGATATAACTGCCTTGTGGCACAGAGTTCTTCGGCCTACGTAAGGACGTAGAGATTGCTGCAAGCCGAGTTGGGCAGGTTCTAGGCTCCGCTAACGTTGAGCAGCTCGAGGCGGTTCTAGGAGACCTCGAAAACCAAGCCAGTGAGCCCGACTTCTGGGAGGACCGTACCAAAGCACACAAGCTCCTCTCTCGGCTCACCGATGTCAAGCACGACGTTAACTTGCTCAAGACTTTCCAATCCAAGGTATGTATACATGTGTTCGGACACTGAGAAATAGATAGATGTTCACAGGTTGAGGATGCACAATGCATTATCGAATTGCTGGAGGAAACTCCCGACGAGGCTTTGTTGCTCGAAGCGTCTGAGACGCTGTCGTGGTTGACAGCTTCCTTGGATAGGTTTGAGCTCAACAAGCTCTTGTCAGGAACTTACGACAAGGAAGGAGCACGGCTCACCATTTCTGCTGGTGCTGGTGGCACAGACGCTCAGGTGAAATGCATTGTGCCCGTCTTCATAACATTGGTGTGCAGCACAGGATTGGGCGGAGATGCTTCTGAGGATGTACACGCGCTGGGCATCCAAGTCGGGCTTCAAAACACGGGTGACAGAGAGCTCACCCGGTGAAGAAGCCGGTATCAAGTCGGCCACCCTGGAAGTTGAAGGGCGCTGTGCATACGGATACTTGTCCGGTGAGAAAGGAACTCACCGTCTTGTAAGGCAGTCCCCCTTCAACTCCAAAGGGCTACGGCAGGTAAATTTTGCTTGGTGACAACATAAATTTCTATGTTACGTAGACAAGTTTTGCGGGTGTGGAGATAATGCCCCTGCTTGAAGAAGCTGCCATTGATGTTGAAATACCCGAAACGGACCTGGAGATTACCACCACGAGGGCCGGAGGGAAAGGTGGCCAAAATGTGAACAAAGTGGAAACGGCCGTCCGTGTGACGCACATACCCACGGGCATTGCAATACGCTGCACAGGTTGGCTTGCCACCAAAATTTTATATACTGAACTTTGGACTTTATAACAGAGGAGAGAACGCAGCTTCTCAACAAAATAAAGGCTCTTGCGTTGCTTAAGTCGAAGCTGCTTGTCATCGCCGAGGAGCAACGAGCTGCCGAGATTAAGGAGATACGGGGAGATGTTGTCAAGGCGGAATGGGGGCAGCAGATACGAAATTACGTTTTCCATCCTTACAAACTGGTCAAGGACTTGAGGACCAACGTGGAGACGTCTGATATAGCTGCTGTCATGGATGGTGCTCTGGAGCCATTCATGAAAGCATACTTGATGTCCAAGCAAGGCCTTGGAGAGCAGCAGCAGCAGCATCTCGTTTAGAGGGGCTCGCTCTCGAGTGCGGAGTGCGACCTACGCATCAAAAGGCGGACCAATATTCTATCTCTCGAGTAGGCTGGAAGCAACTTCTTAAATGGTTATTTAAGCGCTCGGCTTTTGCTTCATCCCTCAGGTAGCAAGATGGACAATAGTATGATTAATATGCGGGAGCAGTTCACTGAAGAGGCCACCAAGGACGCTGGGGTGTTGAAAGTGCAAATTCACGAGGCTAAAGGCATCCACAACATATGCATCTACGACAAGCAAGATGTGTTTGCAAAGCTCTCCTTGACGCACGGCAAAGGGGACCCCGTTTGCACCAATGTGGTAAGCAAAGGTGGCAAAGATCCCGTTTTCAACGAGAACTTCGAGCTGGCTGTGACGGCAGCCGACTCGGTGCTCAAGTGCGAGATGTGGATGTCAAGCAGAGCTCACAGCTACCTCGAGGACCAGCTTCTGGGCTTCGTGCTCGTGCCTTTGCTGAGTTTGACACCGGGTGAAGAGGGCAAGGCTCTAGAGTACGGCCTTTCCTCCACCGAGCTCTTCCATTCGCCGGCTGGGATTGTCCGTCTCACTTTGGCACTTTATCTTCACGAGGAGGAACAGCAGCTCTTGGTTAATGCCAACGGGCCGGTCAAGAACAGCAGGCAAAAGACGGCTTGTCCATTCATCAAGGTCTTTGAGGATGGGCTCTCCTCTCCAGAATCGAATGATGATCACGAGTACAACGGGGTCGACTTTCCTGATATTCAGGCTGCGTGCGAGGACCAGAAGCTCGTTTCCGACTTTCTGCAGAAAGGAGCTGCCGATGATATCAACGGCATCGTCACTGGCCCGCATTTCCTATTCCAGACGCAAAACAATAAGATCAACCTCAATTCTGCCAACTCGCCAGCTTCGAGCTCAACTAGCAGCGACCTTGGAAGCTCCTCGGACGAGCAGCACGAAGTGGATAAGATCAACCACAACACGGCCCAGGACAGTGCCTCGTGTCTAGTGATCCAGCAACAGCAGATCGTGGATTTGTATGTTAAGAGCATGCAGCAGTTTACAGAAGCTCTGGCCAAGATGCAACTCCCTGTTGATCTCGAGGCATCCAAGAAGAACAAGCATCAGCAGCAGCAGCAGCAAAGTGACAAGAATGTAGGCTCCAAGAGCCACAGGGTGTTCTATGGCAGCCGGGCCTTCTTCTGATCCGATCCTGATCACCTCCACTCGCAACTCCACTGACTTGGGTGGTGAATGCGCACTCGACTCCACACACATAAATAAACTTGTGCGTGTGACTTGTTTGAATTATCTATGAGTAATCCTCTATCTTACACAAACGACAAGTTTGGAATCGAACATGTACATGTAGTGTCACGTTGAAAAGCCTATTTAAATTTCATAAGACGTGCTGAAAACACGAATTCGGGTTTATTCACAAGATGAGAAAAAAAATCCTGTAAATTCTAAAATAGGTCATGCATCAGCTTGGTCTTCATCACCTAAAATGTTGGACATCGGTCTTGCTATTGTCACTATCGTCACTGCTTGCTATTGTTACAACGACCTCAGATGCAAAACCAAGCACTTAGGTGTATTTGGTATCCTTTTGTCTGCACAGATATATTCGCTAACATCCCTGGTCCAAATTCCACATCTTTGTAACTGTAGTCTAAA
>LDJE01096704.1:0-13045 GCA_001021135.1 Selaginella kraussiana
TAATGTAACATGGGATTATTTTCGATCACTAATCTTGGATTGGAGTTCTCTTTTGCTGACATGCTGATATGGATGATTTCAATCACTAATCCTCAAATCTAAAAACAAAAGTCCAAGCTATATACACCACATTGAGTTCAGAATTGCAGAATTTTTGCAAAAGCCCTGCTTGCCACCTGAAGTCGCGTCAGCAACAGCAACAACAGAAGACCTTCCAACCAACAAACTTGATGTGGATAGACCGAGAATGCACCATTACCGTCACCCTAACAGCGAGGGTCACAAAACCACTGAAGCAACAGAGACTGCGTACCGCAAGCCCTATCAGAACTACAACAGATTAAAGTTTAACGTCGTGTACGGGCCATAGGACAGTCTGTTAAGTTACATGGACCTGAATCTCCGGGAGAGACTCAATTGTAACGTTTCTCTCCACCGAGTGTTGCAGGATGTTTGTTGGTGAAGGCTAGGGTGTGGGCCAGAAACACACTTTGACTGCCAGCTTAGATCTTTTTGTACGATGATCGTCCGACTTATATGACATTTATGAACACTGGGGAGCTTCTCAATAACCCACCTTTTATGGTAAAACTTTAGTAAACAAATGTATGCTAAGCCGTATGTTATGGCGGACACTAATCAGTTTCTCAATACCCAGCACCTTAGATAGACCATGGCAGAACTTTTCAACAGCAATACATTCAGCTGAGTAACGTGTATTAAAATATACATCTCTCTCCATGCTGTATGTTAACCTTCATTTCCTGAAGTGGAAGTTGATGACAGTCGGTTGCGTGTATGATTGTTGAATCGACATTGCGAATGGAAAAACTGGGTGGAAAATAAAGGCGGCCACTCTTTTCATACGACCACCACCAACACCACCGTCGCTTGTGCCGCTCTCCGGGCCTAAATATGTCCACGAAATCAATCAAAAGCAAACTAGCAGCCCTAATGCATGCCTGGGTTGATTTTGAACTTGAGAGCATTGGGGTGCCTCCTGGATATGAACTTTATGGGATGCTCCATACACGGCCTATGTCGATCGCTCGCAGAAATAAGCTGCACCAGAAAGAAGAAGATACTGAGAAACGCTGAAAAGCTCAAAATCAAACCTTCTCGTCGAACTGAAACAGCGAGTGGTCGAAGTAGGCAGATGGGCTCTGCGACTGTGCTTTCACGGGAAGGGAAGCAAGCGAACGACGGGCAGCCTACGGATAATTTGAAGTCTAGTACATGAACCAAGGAAAGTTGTCACCTGAACGCTGCTGCCGCTTCTGCATGCCGACCTCTGCTTTCTGAGTTGCTCCCGCAAGAACGTGTTGTTTGAATACGAGGTTATGTACCTCATCAGCAGAGGATAACGTTGCGAAACTCTGAAGTGGTCAGCAAAGTTTTCCAGAAGTTGAAGCAACTCCTCGGAGGAGTTCTGCAACAACAAAAAAAGGACACAGTTATTAGTCACGAAAGCCAGACTGAACCACCTGTTGGAACTCCACAACTTGGGTAGTCTCGTAGTTGTAGACAACGAAGAACGCCGTCTGCTGAGGGGCCTCGGAGCTACGGGAGACCTACAAGAATACGCAAAAATAAAAACGGGTGTGCGACCGACACACAAGCAGCAACAAGCAGAAGCACTGCGTCAGCACACCAACGGAAAGTAAAACAGCACTCCAGATAGAACAAACCACTCCATCGACGCTGCCAAACTTGATGAGCAGATGGTGCCGATCCAGAAACTGCACCTGAAGCACAGAGTCAAGAATCAAAGAGACACGAATAAAGCAACTCGCCTTCCACATGACCAAATCAACATAGTCCGGAAAAAGATAGTAGAAACGTTTGAGTCGCTGAATCCTCTGCAGGCAAGTTACATACACAATGCCTAAATAATGGGGGGGCTTACCATGAGAGGATCACCTTGCAAGGTGCGAAATATATACGAAAGCAAGCGCTGCTTGATTCCACACAAGAGCCTCGTGCCGGAGCTGTCAGTTGCAGCTGAGGTAACCACGCCAACAAGGATGCTGCTGGTGGATGCTGGAGGCGCATTGGAATCCACAGGGCTTAAGTTTCTGCTTCCAGTTGAAGACGCAGGGGCTGTGATGTCATCCTGTGAAACGCTACCCTCCTCACCCCTGCTGCTCACGATGTAGTTGACTACAGCCCTAGTTTGAGGGACGGAGTTGGTGACACTATGACTGGAAGGGGGATAAGCACTTGCACTGGCGACATCGCTGGCGGACCCTCCTTGATCCAGGCGCCCGCCGGGATCAAAACTGGCGGACCTCGAGTCCCCCTTGAGCAAGTCCAATTCCTCCTCTGCCGGAGGAGCACCTCCTCCTCCTCTTGCTTGACGAAACAAGGACTGTTCTTTCTGGAACTCGGCTTCCTTCTGCAATTGGTATTACAAAGGAAATAACAAAAAAATCCACCTGGAGCTGTGTGTCGATGAGAAGCTGATCGTCCTCCCTGCAGCATTGGCCGATCTTGCGCACGTCCACGAGCATTCCTGACTCTCGGATCTGCAGGATGTGAATGCACTGGTACCGAACAGAGAGAACCGTCAAGAGATCGTCGTACATGAAGACTCCCATGTTGTGTGACAGTTGAATCAAGTCGTTGTGGAAGACACGTTCGTCGACAATGGCTCCATCTGAGAGCCTACCACAACCATGGTGAGCAGAGCTGCTTCTTAGCTTACCTCACGACGAGGATGCTCGTTTTCTCGGCGGCTGGTATGCCAGGGACAGCCCCGGCCGCCAGTGGCGGTTCGTTCTGGGGCAGCGTCGACGTTGCAAATATGGCGTAGGCGCTGTTCTCGGTGGTGAGCAAGAAATCCTTGCAGATGGCCTCGTTTGCTCCAGACGCCAGAGGCACAGAGTAGTGATGTGTGAAGAAGCTCTCGAACTTCCGGGACCTTGCGGGCAAGTAATCATCCTCCGCCTCCAACTGATTGGTGGAGTAGGAGAACCAGTTGAACCTGAAGACAATCAGGTCGTGGCCATTGCGGCTGAAGGCTACCAGGTATTGCCCGTCGTTGGTGAACTTGCGGAAGGTGCAGTCGGGAGGGCATTCCACGTCGTAGACGGTGTGGCTGGGAACGATGTTCTCGTACAGCTTCCTCACCCTATGCAACTGCAACAATGCGTAGTACCCATGGAATGAATGAATACCTACCTGCGTGCTGGAGGGGCGGTTGCATATTTGACGATCCAGAAGGCGGTGAACAATGTTGTCGCTGTGCTTCACCATTCCGAGCACGGGCAGGCGTGGCTGCTGCTGCTGCCATTACCCTCCGCCAATTTGCACCCTAATCGCTACCATGATTTTCGATAAACCCACACACGTTTGGCTTATAACGCACTTGCTTGGACGTCCACACAATACAACTCGAGGCCCTCCTACCAACTACGTGTTCCCCGCACATCCATTCCTCTACTCTACAATATGGGCAGCAGGTATGTCACTCGCGCGCGATCGATCATGCTAGTCTAGTAGTACAAACAAATATACGTCGGGCAAGTTTAAGCCGATCTCCTCCAGTGAGACCTCCTCGGCTGCTGCTGCTGCTGCTGCTGTTGCTGCTGCGGCTGCGGCTGCTGCCTGGCTCGACCGATGAGCCTGCAGCGATAGGGCAACAAAGCAGCGGAGACGGGCCCGTTGAGCATCAAGAGCTCGCCGTCTATTCCACACCCTTGGTGTGCATTGCTCGCCGTCTTGAGAACCACCTCCCGGACCTGCACTGCGTGTTTTAAAACCAAAACGTCCACCACAGTGTGCCTACCTTGACATACTCCACGAAAGGGAGGTTGAGGTGGCGATTGAACTGCATGAGCCAGAAGAAGCGGAGGAGCTGAAGCCGTCCCGCGCCCTTGACGATCATGAGGTCGAGCGTGCCATCGTCATGCTCCGCAGCAGGTGCTAGAACCTGAGACGGCAGGCACTGCACCGTCTTGCACTGGTGATTACAGACCATGATCCCTAGGATGGGTCCCTGCCTTATCTCCCACTTGACTGCTGCCGCCGCCGCCGCCGCCGCCTCCAAGCTCTCGTCAAATCCATTGCTGTCCCACTTGGGAGGACCCAGGTCGCCGTCCACGCTGAGTCCAGACCAGCTTCTCTCGGACCTGGACCTGGACCTTGTCCGAGGTCGGGGAGACGGGCTGGTGGTGGGATGGTGAACCGCAAGAGCCTCCTCCTCCGGGCACGTCACCCTGTGTTGCTGCTGCTTCTTGCTCTTGGCATCGAGGCCACGGACGTAGTCAGATGGCTCGCTGGCCGCGTCCACTTCGCCTTGCCTTGCCGGCGGCGACGAGCCTGCGTCAGCAACTTCTACTACGGAGCCGGTTGGCCCAGCAGGTACGTATTCCACCTCGCACTTGTATTTGGGCAAGCGAAGGAGTTTTAGTGCTCCTGCAACGAAGTAGCGGAGAGGCCCGAACCTCTTCTGGTACTTGGCAGACAGCTCCAGCACTGCAGGCAAGCAACAGGGTGATGACTGTACAGGGCAGGGCCTATAGTAGTACCGTCACTCATGAAGCCGTAGTAGGCGATGGTGAAACCATGATGGACGGCTCCAGTTTTGGACCACTCCACGCCAAAGACATCCATTCCAACCATGCCTCCCTGCACGCATGGCATGCATTGGTGTGTCACGTCAAAACCAGCAGCGTGTGACGAAACCTTAACGATTGCAACCGCAGCAGAGACGGGGTCGGAAATGCCCAGAACTGTCCATATAAGTGAGTTATCGGAGCCAGCAGGAATGATGCCAATGGGAACTTGAGACGCCTGCTGAGCATCCTCTCTACTCAACAGCCCGTTTAGAACCTGCGTACGTACGCAGTGAAACATGAAAAAAGAGTGCGTGTGTTATATATCACCTCGTTGATTATGCCATCGCCACCCACGCAAATGATGCCTGCGAGTGACCTAGGTCAAAAGAACACGCCATACACACGTACGTACCATCTGGGCAGCTAGAGAGGTCCACGGTTGAGGCCAGGTTCTGTGCATGGCGTGCGCTCGTTGTTTCCACGACCGACAGCTTGAAGCCAGCGAGCTGTTAAAAGACGATGAGATATTACAACTGACAACACTTGCTGCTTGCCTTGAATACTGCCTCGGCCTTGCTGAAGACTTTTCGTGCACGGCCGCGTCCGGAGCGAGGGTTTAAGATGACCAGTAGGCTGGGTCGCCTCTTGCAGATTATGGAAGGGGAAGGAGACGAGCCTGCGTCCACAACGGAGCCCTTCTTCTTGGAGGAGGACAGCGGGTGGCGGGAGTAGTTGATGTAGCAGCCTTGCTCCGCCAAGGCAGACACCCAGTGCACAACTTCCTCCGAGTTGGAAGATAAAAAGTGCAAGTCGGCTCGCTTTCTCCTCGACTTGACAAGCGTGGCTGGCATCCACCCCGGCTTGTGAGCAGCGTACGAGTGCACCGTGAAGCGCCGGCTACCGTCGCTGTAAGAAACCTGCCAACCGCGCAATTAACTACTACTACTACTACAGACTTACAGCCACGATATCGTCTAGCCTGAGGCAGTTTGATCCCCAGATGAGCGCCTTGCTCGTCAGTTTGGCACTGACGCTGCACGCAGCACCCTGGCTACCGGGTGGCGAAACCATGGCCGACATCGCCACTTCGCCAAGCAAGTCCAGGCCCTCTTCCTGTATGGTAATTCTGTGCTCCGTGACTGTTAGCTCGCTGGAACGCTTGCTACTGCTGCTAGTACTAGAGCTGCTATTGCTGTTGCTGCTGCTGCTGCTTTTGAGCGTCCATCTAGGCGGAATGTCCGCACCATTGTCCATCGTAGCCTCAGGCGATGGAGCAGCTGCAGCTGCTGCCTCTGCACGGCTCTTTGCCAAGATGCGCAGAGGGCTCATCTTCCCCCAGGATGCGGGCATTTTGTTGGGAGAAAACCTACCTGCTTACGGGGAGAGCATGCCCAATGGATCGCACCGATCCGGCCGCCCTCGCTTTGATCGATGGGGATGCGAATTGGCGAAGAGGAGGAAGAGATGTGGGCATGCCGCCTCAGCCTGCCCGTGGACCCACACTGACTCTCACTAATTAGCCACAACCCTCTTGTTTAATTAAGCAGGCTTGTAATTAAATTAACGTGTCTAGGAGCAAGAGCCCCCAGTGCCGTCCTTGCAGTCGGTCGTCAGCTGGCCGAACGTCTCGACTCGCCTCTTGGAGCGGAAGAGGACCTCGGAGTCGATCTCGGCTCGCATGTGGTCGTCCAACTCCTCCGGTCCGAGGAGCTGTCTCGTCTCGTTGTACCACTGGCTTCCGGGTGCCCACAGGCTGTTGAAGTCTTGAAGGAGGTGAAGCCGGTACTTGGTCCGGAGCTTATCAAAGTAGCCCTCCAAATGCTCGTTGGAAGCAATGTAGACATTCCGTCGCCCTTTGCCCGGTAGCAGCTTCTCTAGCTTCTCCAGCAGTGCCTCTGGTCTCGTGTCCTTGTCCAGGTTGGGCCAGCGTGCCTTGTCTTGCGCCTTGCGGCCCCTCACTACGTGCACAGCGTCGAAATCCCACTCCAACTTTCCGCATATCGAGTTGACTATGTTCATGAGCTGCTTCGATTTCCACAGCAGATGCCAAGGCCTCTGGATCACCTTCTCGGCTTGGCCCTCACACACCCGGTACCAGTATTCGTCTGCCCCGAACTTCCTCCACACTACGCTGCTCGTGTCCCCTAACAGCTCCGTGGGAGACTCCTTGAAGCCTTCCACGAGCCGAGTTTCCATCGGCCGTCGCGAGTGCTTCCTGTTCCAGCTGCTCCAGCTCTTGACAAACTGCTGCTCCTCGATTACGGAAGCACCCTCCTGCAGGTGCTCCAGGTCAAAATAGAGCCTGAAGTCCCTTCCAGCCTGCTCCGAAGAAAGGCACACGTCCAGATCCAGCACCAGCGTCCGGTTGAGGTAGCGAGCTTCACCTAGTGCGCACAGCAAACTCCACATATACTGGCTCATACTCTTGCAGTAGTCACCGCCCCGGGAATAGTAGAGATACCTGCCGTTCCAGAATGCATTCATCCTTGGGTTACCTCTCACGTGATGGTCGGCAGACACGTTACGAGCACGGTAGCCAGAGTGCCAGCTTCCGATCTTCTCCACCACGTAGTCGCACGAAGAGTTCACCAGCAGGGTGTAGTCCCGAAAGTCCCTGTAAACCCGACCCGACCCGTCCTTCCGGTTGCGGAACCTCCATTGGACCTGACACTCCGATGGGGAAGCGCCCGGTATGGGTTTGCTGTACTCAACCATTCCCATGTCCGGGAACTTGACCCTGTTGGCCTGCTCAATAGCAACCAGCACGCCGGGATCCGAGCAGTTGATTACGCCGCTTCCGGGCTCACATTTGCCACTCACGGAAGATATGCGCGCGATCACCATCGCCTCTGGTGCCGGAGCAGATGCAACTAGATCCTCACCAGTGACAAGCTCAGTCTCGTCCTGCTCGAACGTAGCATTCTTCACCACGCCGAACATTGCAGCCGCGGCCAATCGGGATGGCTCCTCCAACTCTAGATCTGGGGGCCTATAACTTACTGCGATGATGGTCAGCACGAAGGCTGTGAAACAAACGGTCGTCACACAAGCCGAGTTGCTCGCTACTCTCGCCAGCTGCTCCATTTGAACAACAACACGAACCCTCGAAAGGACTCTCTTCTGACACTTGTTATAAAGCTACAAGTTTTGTGAATCATCAATCTATCTCATTCGTTTGGAAAATTCTGGCTGCATAGGATCTTCCGACTGCCTCTTGAGATCACCATAGGAGTGGTTCTTCAAGCTCGAACTAACTTGATCCTCGTTCTTCACGTCGGCGCCAAGCGACCTACTGTCCTCGCCATCTTTGGTTACTGGATACCGTACCACCTTGGTAACCACACCATACTCAACTTCCTGGCCATGAGATTTGTACACATCTCGGGCATCTATGAGTATGATTCTCCCGCATTCCACGCTTTCCTGCTGCAACTTGAAAACTTCCACAGCGCCTTGTATGGGCCAAGTCGGCCTTCTATCAGCCTGCACCTGCACCTGCACAAACAAACCCAACCATGTTCGTTTCATTCCCAAGAAACTCCGACATTTTACCTCAAAGTTTAACGGGTGCGTTATCTCTACCAGCTGACACATGCAGCCGCTAGAGAAATGTATCCGCAAGAATACCTCCAAGGCTCTCAATTTCGATGTGTCCCTGTAAATCAATGTTTAAAAAAATCCTTTGAAGGATTATCTCTAAACAAGACTTACCTGCGTATTACGAAAGGTTGCTCTTTCAGCGTTACGGGCTTCAGCATGGGGTTCCCCGGATATGAAACCTGCATGCAAAGGCAGCTAGCTGGTTGGTAATCGTTCAAGCAAACCAAGCTTTGTCTACCTCAACGGATTCAATAAAATGTAAGGGAGCCTTCACGCCATGCGGACTTGAGAGTCGCAGTACCCATTTGACGCTTTTTTTCCCTGAAATTTCAGGGAACTCCAGCACTTGCACACAAATAACCATGCTGCTTACTTGTCCACGAGAAGGTGCAGCTGATTTGAAAGCGATCGACACGAATAAAAGGAGGGATGGTCTGTTTCAGCAGCTTCATCACCCCGATCATTACCTGCAGAAACAAACGATGAAATCTCTCTCGGACATACAACTCACCTCGTCCACTCGGCCATGAAGAACCAGTGCTGCCTTTTTATCCTTGGGAGTTGCCTAGGTACATACAACAGTGAGGAGGAGGAGGTCAAGCTAGAAGCCATGGAATTACCTGCAGATTAACAATCACCAGTTTGCCTCCGGCTCTGACGGCCCTCAAAGGTAGATTGCAAGCCGGTGTGATCTGCAAGCTGCCAAGTCCGTTAGTACCCAAGTAATGAAACGGGTAGCCGTATACCTTGTTCCCAGGCACAGGACAAGGTCCGCATTCTTACAGTGCTTTTCAGCAGCTTCCAGCTCTGCCGGTGGTAGAGCACCCTGGTATAACCGATTATCATTCAGCATTCACCAAAAGCCTTAGACTACCTCCCAATCCACGATAGTGTCGACGAGCTTTCCGCCACACTGGAGATCGGAACAGCGTCTCCCTGTCCTCTTGACACCAATGGTTTCCATTTCAAAATCGCGCAAGTACCTGTGAGAGAGAGTGAGAGTGAGAGGGTGAAACCAAGTACAAAAGCTCACTCTTTCTTGCACAAGGAGCAAGTCTCCATGAAGCTGTTGCCATGGAGCTCGGATAACTTATCTCTTTGAATGCCCGAGCGGAGATGCAAGCCATCGATGTTCTACGTGTTGTATGTCAGCCCCTGAACTGGATTAATATATGCAACAGACCTGACTAACGATGAACTTGAGTATCCCAGCACGAGCTAGTTCCACAAGGGCCATATGGGTGATGCCCGGGGTCGCTTGCCAAAAGGCGACATCAGCCTTGGGGAGCTCCTTGCCTTCGTGCTGCAGCAAGGAAGCGATGATCATCGAGCTCATTAGTCTGAGTTCTCAAGACGAACCTGCAGCGTCCAGATCCCTTTGGGGCCTCGGAAGTCGGGAATGCCACAGGACGTGGAAATCCCAGCTCCTGTGAAGGCCACCAAGTGCTTGCTCTGCCAAAAGCAAGCAATGATGGCGAGATGAACAAGGAATGATACACTACCTCTTGTATCAGTTTCGCCAAGCTCTCTATCTGCGCCACAATAAGGAGCTAGGCTAGCCATGGTGATGATGGAAGGTTTACCTTGGATTGAAGCTCCGCGGTGGCATCCCAGAGCTCAGGGAGGCCAAGCTTGCCGATGTCGGCTTTGAAAGACAACTTCTCTGCATACCCGAGTGACATTGGTGTAATATGTTAGCGGAAGACCGAGAGAAGGCTTAGGGCGCCCTTTGGAGCCCCTAAAACCATGTTGTCCTTCTCCTTCACGGCGGTGCCTACCGCGTCCTCAAAGCATACTACGCTGAGACCAGCCCCGCTTAGGTCTACCACTCGTCCTCGTCCTCAGGTGTGCGCCTGTTTGCATCAAAGCAAGGAGATAGGTAGTTCGTATGTTTTGTATCGGAGTTGATATAACTGCCTTGTGGCACAGAGTTCTTCGGCCTACGTAAGGACGTAGAGATTGCTGCAAGCCGAGTTGGGCAGGTTCTAGGCTCCGCTAACGTTGAGCAGCTCGAGGCGGTTCTAGGAGACCTCGAAAACCAAGCCAGTGAGCCCGACTTCTGGGAGGACCGTACCAAAGCACACAAGCTCCTCTCTCGGCTCACCGATGTCAAGCACGACGTTAACTTGCTCAAGACTTTCCAATCCAAGGTATGTATACATGTGTTCGGACACTGAGAAATAGATAGATGTTCACAGGTTGAGGATGCACAATGCATTATCGAATTGCTGGAGGAAACTCCCGACGAGGCTTTGTTGCTCGAAGCGTCTGAGACGCTGTCGTGGTTGACAGCTTCCTTGGATAGGTTTGAGCTCAACAAGCTCTTGTCAGGAACTTACGACAAGGAAGGAGCACGGCTCACCATTTCTGCTGGTGCTGGTGGCACAGACGCTCAGGTGAAATGCATTGTGCCCGTCTTCATAACATTGGTGTGCAGCACAGGATTGGGCGGAGATGCTTCTGAGGATGTACACGCGCTGGGCATCCAAGTCGGGCTTCAAAACACGGGTGACAGAGAGCTCACCCGGTGAAGAAGCCGGTATCAAGTCGGCCACCCTGGAAGTTGAAGGGCGCTGTGCATACGGATACTTGTCCGGTGAGAAAGGAACTCACCGTCTTGTAAGGCAGTCCCCCTTCAACTCCAAAGGGCTACGGCAGGTAAATTTTGCTTGGTGACAACATAAATTTCTATGTTACGTAGACAAGTTTTGCGGGTGTGGAGATAATGCCCCTGCTTGAAGAAGCTGCCATTGATGTTGAAATACCCGAAACGGACCTGGAGATTACCACCACGAGGGCCGGAGGGAAAGGTGGCCAAAATGTGAACAAAGTGGAAACGGCCGTCCGTGTGACGCACATACCCACGGGCATTGCAATACGCTGCACAGGTTGGCTTGCCACCAAAATTTTATATACTGAACTTTGGACTTTATAACAGAGGAGAGAACGCAGCTTCTCAACAAAATAAAGGCTCTTGCGTTGCTTAAGTCGAAGCTGCTTGTCATCGCCGAGGAGCAACGAGCTGCCGAGATTAAGGAGATACGGGGAGATGTTGTCAAGGCGGAATGGGGGCAGCAGATACGAAATTACGTTTTCCATCCTTACAAACTGGTCAAGGACTTGAGGACCAACGTGGAGACGTCTGATATAGCTGCTGTCATGGATGGTGCTCTGGAGCCATTCATGAAAGCATACTTGATGTCCAAGCAAGGCCTTGGAGAGCAGCAGCAGCAGCATCTCGTTTAGAGGGGCTCGCTCTCGAGTGCGGAGTGCGACCTACGCATCAAAAGGCGGACCAATATTCTATCTCTCGAGTAGGCTGGAAGCAACTTCTTAAATGGTTATTTAAGCGCTCGGCTTTTGCTTCATCCCTCAGGTAGCAAGATGGACAATAGTATGATTAATATGCGGGAGCAGTTCACTGAAGAGGCCACCAAGGACGCTGGGGTGTTGAAAGTGCAAATTCACGAGGCTAAAGGCATCCACAACATATGCATCTACGACAAGCAAGATGTGTTTGCAAAGCTCTCCTTGACGCACGGCAAAGGGGACCCCGTTTGCACCAATGTGGTAAGCAAAGGTGGCAAAGATCCCGTTTTCAACGAGAACTTCGAGCTGGCTGTGACGGCAGCCGACTCGGTGCTCAAGTGCGAGATGTGGATGTCAAGCAGAGCTCACAGCTACCTCGAGGACCAGCTTCTGGGCTTCGTGCTCGTGCCTTTGCTGAGTTTGACACCGGGTGAAGAGGGCAAGGCTCTAGAGTACGGCCTTTCCTCCACCGAGCTCTTCCATTCGCCGGCTGGGATTGTCCGTCTCACTTTGGCACTTTATCTTCACGAGGAGGAACAGCAGCTCTTGGTTAATGCCAACGGGCCGGTCAAGAACAGCAGGCAAAAGACGGCTTGTCCATTCATCAAGGTCTTTGAGGATGGGCTCTCCTCTCCAGAATCGAATGATGATCACGAGTACAACGGGGTCGACTTTCCTGATATTCAGGCTGCGTGCGAGGACCAGAAGCTCGTTTCCGACTTTCTGCAGAAAGGAGCTGCCGATGATATCAACGGCATCGTCACTGGCCCGCATTTCCTATTCCAGACGCAAAACAATAAGATCAACCTCAATTCTGCCAACTCGCCAGCTTCGAGCTCAACTAGCAGCGACCTTGGAAGCTCCTCGGACGAGCAGCACGAAGTGGATAAGATCAACCACAACACGGCCCAGGACAGTGCCTCGTGTCTAGTGATCCAGCAACAGCAGATCGTGGATTTGTATGTTAAGAGCATGCAGCAGTTTACAGAAGCTCTGGCCAAGATGCAACTCCCTGTTGATCTCGAGGCATCCAAGAAGAACAAGCATCAGCAGCAGCAGCAGCAAAGTGACAAGAATGTAGGCTCCAAGAGCCACAGGGTGTTCTATGGCAGCCGGGCCTTCTTCTGATCCGATCCTGATCACCTCCACTCGCAACTCCACTGACTTGGGTGGTGAATGCGCACTCGACTCCACACACATAAATAAACTTGTGCGTGTGACTTGTTTGAATTATCTATGAGTAATCCTCTATCTTACACAAACGACAAGTTTGGAATCGAACATGTACATGTAGTGTCACGTTGAAAAGCCTATTTAAATTTCATAAGACGTGCTGAAAACACGAATTTAAATGTAATCGGGTTTATTCACAAGATGAGAAAAAAAAATCTTGTAAATTCTAAAATAGGTCATGCATCAGCTTGGTCTTCATCACCTCAAATGTTGGACATCGGTCTTGCTATTGTCACTATCGTCAATTGTTACAACGACCTCAGATGCAAAACCAAGCACTTTGCACAGATATATTCGCTAACATCCCTGGTCCAAATTCCACATCTTTGTAACTGTAGTCTAAA
>LDJE01096827.1:0-12407 GCA_001021135.1 Selaginella kraussiana
ATTGCAACCTCGTTGCCTTGGCACTCAAAAGAAACAAGCCATTGCAGTAGAACTTATTGAAGGGCAGCTGAACTCCGTTAAGATGGGGTGAAATTCATCTGAAACGCATTAAATGCTTAGCTTCTTCAATTCTCGATGGTGTGATCTTATTTTTTGTTTGTCTCTAACCATAGGAAAATCTAGTATGGAGTGATTCGATCCGTTTTTCATGTAATACAAAAAATTGTTATGGTTACTCCCCGAAAACAATGCCAGGGAAATGCTGTGAGCACCTTTCCAGGCCACAATTCGAGGAACCCTAAAAACGTTCCTTCGTCTCGATCTAGCGGGCGATGTACGTTGCATTTGTACTCTGCTGTTTCATTGCATTTGCTCATGAGTATTTTCCAATTCGCAGAGCGCTACTAGTCTAACCGCGGCCTTCGCCCCAGAACACAATTTCGTCCACTCCAATTTGTGGTGATGTCTACAAAAGACTCCGGTTCAAAAAAATCTACTTTATTTATTTATTCAAGAGACGATTATGACGGTAGGATCACAGCAACATTCTTCCAGCAGGCAGCAGCAGCAAAAGGCAGCCAAGCTATATAGAATAAAACAAATTAAATTTGCAACGAAGACTAGGAAATACTTACAATCCCTTTATGAACCCGCTGTTTTTAGAAGCTGTCAATAGAAAACCTCAGAATAGATAACGTAAACGCTGGACTTACCCATTGGATGATAAAATGGAGATTTTGTTTAAGTTTTGATGCTTCCCTATGGAACGATTGGAAGCATGAAGTAAAATATATACGACCAGAGAAACAAGAAACAGTGACGAGTATTGTTGTTTGATAGCACTTTGGAATGTTTCTCTGCCAGTATTATATTCAAATGCTCTTAGTTTGAGTTTCAGCAACAGTTCGAGAATGTATCGTTTCCTCTGTACTACTAATTTCATTAGGTGTAAGAAATAATAGCAAATAATATCAAAATGCCCATCGGCCACGCCACCGGCATTACATCTTCAAATCACACCGTGGACAGCATGAACGGAAATGTGTACCAAAAAAGCAGTCAAAGCAAAAAAAACCGAAGACTGTCAAAACATTGTTCCAACATAAGCACAGTCAACGTTTGAGCTACAAAATGCGTGGACTTGACTATCTTTCCTTTGAACACGCGTGACATTTTCCTTCTCGGTGCTCATTTCCCGCAGGTCCTACTAGAAAACAGATCAAAAGTAACAGCAACGTACCCCCACATTGTGGCTAAGTGGCAAAATGCAACAGGTCCAAGACAGATGAGAAAAGCAGCACATAAAAGTACCTTCACAATGTGGCTAAGTGGAATAATACGAAGACGTTGGCCTCTATATCATGATGATATAGAAAAAAAGCACAGAAACGTAAGCATGAGCTAAGCCATAAGCCAGGCCCTAATTAAACGAGGAAATAAAAAAAGAGAAAAAAATCTCTGGAATTGCATGGGATAAGATGAAGTGGATTTTTAAGTTTGGGGATCAAATGAAAGTGGAATATATCACTTTAGATACTAAGCCCACAGAAGGTGGGCAGGGTTACTAGTAGTCTAGAGTGCGGTGAGCGTGGATCGAACTGCGCCCTTGAGATCTTTAGCCTGAAACTCTCCCAGCTGAGCTATCATCCGCTTTATATACAGATATTAAGTCCTTGTTTGTAGCTTTCAGGACTCGCACATCAGGAAAGCCAACGTCATGCATAACTGCTCATCGACCTGGAGTACCACAATACGCCTAGGCGCTGTTCTCCTTTCCAGAAAAGCAGAATTATTTGGATGTTGAGAGGACCTCCGGGTCAAGAAAAGTTGTTTTATCATTTCTGGTATCCATCATTGTAATTCCTTGAAAAAATGGGTGTTACGATATGAGGTCCTAGATCAACCTAGTTTGTGCAAAATTCAATGCAAGAAACCCAACTAGCGTCACAATCGTACTAAAACACCGTAGACTATATACAATGTGTAAGATCATCTTCAATGAAAAGTTTCTTATGATATTCTCTCACCATAGTTGTCAAAGCTGGGGTTTATTATGCATCTCGCACTACTACGAAAAACACAGAGATCTCGTAGTTGACATTTGTATGCTTTGTAGCATTACGGCGAGCACGGAGAAACTTGTTGCATACAATATAGTCCACCATGGGTGCAAGATATGCTTGTTCCCATGTAGATTGTTAATCTTATTATATTGCGAAGGGCTAACACTGGGAACAAAAACAAAGCGCAAGATTCGATCATCAAGCAGCTGCTGCTGGTGCCCGGTGTATATACAATATAGAGCAAGCCTTTAAATGATTTCTTTTGGTGCTCCTTTTCCTTGTCACTTTCCATGGTTCCACATTTTTTGTTTGCTCATGCCTCAATTTTTATAATTTATTTCCCCCAAATATTTCCTGCTCAAGATTTTGTGTGCTCAAATAATCCACAAAAACAAAAGAGTAGACTAAAGCTGAGAATGGATGGATGGAGGTGATCGGAAGCTTCAGCGTCTCCCTCTCCCCTCGTATATATGGACCACCACCCCAACCCAACCCAACCCAACCCCCCTCACACCACCCTCTCACACCCTCCCACACGCTATACGACTCTTTCTCGTACAATACGTACATATACGTACACGGTACACCAGCGCCATACATGCCTTGCCATCCGGTCGGTCGGTCCCAAAATCAAATCTCCAGTCTCTCTCAATTGATAGTACGGTACAGGCAGCAGCAGCACCAGCAGCCAATAAAGAGCCACTCTGCAGTAGCAGCTGCTGCTGGGGCATGGCTGTATGTAGACCGGTCTTCTTATTTTCTTCATTTCATGGTCAAGCACAGCACGAGTAGAGGAGTTCATCTCATCATCTCTTGTAGCATTCTGCATAGCTTTCCATATCCATTTGTCCATACAACATAGTCGTACCATTACCGTCACCGTTACCATCGTGGTTGTGGTTACGCTGTGCTCGAGTTCAGTTCCAAGTGAGAGGTGTGCCTTACTGGCAGTCAGAACATGATAGGTACTCGACTACAGTGGAAGATGGCGATGGCGGCTTCAAAAAACTCGGACTTCACAGGATGTAGCGACATAGCGGTGTTCTAGAGCGGCTCTAGTATGCAGCAGCAGCAGCAGCAAGATGCGAGGAGATTCAACAGCAGCAGCAGCAGCACTTGGCCAGGAGCTGCTTCTGCAGCAGCAGCTGAAGCAGCTGCTGCGGCTGTGAAGCAGCAGAATCAAAACAAGCACCGATGGCACAACAGGTTGCTCGTTCTCTGGCTCATTCTCGGACTTGCGGCTGCAATCTACATCTACCACTCGCTCACAGCCGCATTTGTGCAAAGACGCAAGGAAATGCTCCACAATATGTGCAACGAGCGAGCTTGGATGCTCCAAGACCAATTCATGTCGAGTATGAACCACGTCCGCTCGCTCACAGCGCTGGTGACGACATTTCACCTCGCAAAACAGCCTTCAGCTCTGGACCAGGTATGAACTGATGCATACTATAAATGTTAATATGGTCGTGTGTACTCTGTCAATTCTTGGGGGGTTTTTCAGGCTACATTTGCCGCATATACGGCCCGAACTTCGTTCGAGCGGCCGCTCATGACGGGGGTCGCATATGCACAGAAGGTTGTACATTCAGAAAGGGAAATCTTCGAGAAAAGAATGAAATGGCACATTAAGGACATGAGAACCAAAGCTCCTCGCTCGCAACAAGATGAATATGCACCCGCAGTTCTCACTCAGGACACCCTTGGACATTTGGCTTCTGTAGACATGATGTCTGGCGAGGTGAGGAAAACAAAAATGCTGGTCTTTTTTCACCCGTACCGTAAAAAATACCGTATTTTCTTACCGCTCTGCTTTTTTTCTGCTCAGGAAGATCGAGAAAACATATTGAGATCGAGAGCCAGTGGAAAAGGGTCGCTAACAAGCCCCTTCAAACTTTTGGAGTCTGACCATTTGGGTGTGGTCCTCACTTTTACCGTCTACAAGACTGACCTCTCACCAGCCGCAACATCTCCACAACGTATTGAAGCCACTGCCGGGTATGGAATGCGGCTATTTAATTTTGGTATACTGACCGTATCTAGGTATATATATACAGCTACGTTGGTGGAGCCTTCGACTTCGAGACCCTAGTCGAGAACTTACTACGTCAACTTTCCGAGAGCCAGCACATATTCGTCAACGTTAACGACGTTACCAACAAGTCAAACCCATTGGTTATGTATGGCGAAATCATTCCCGATGGTACCAAAGACATCGAGGTCAGCAGCCTCGAGTTCGGGGACCCCTTTCGAAAGCACGAAATGCGTTGCAAGTATTATGTAATTCCGCTTCCATGCATTTGTAGCTTCACTCACTGAACTAGTATACCGTATATGGTGTTACCAGGTTCAACAAGGAAGCATCCGCAACATGGTCGGCCATTACCACGACTGCCGGGGTGGTAGTCATCGTATTGCTCGTAGCCCAGATATTCTACGCCGCCGGTAACCGTATAGCCAGAGTCGAAGAGGACTATCGTATAATGGAAGCTCTCAAAGTACGAGCAGAATCGGCCGATGTTGCCAAGTCCCAGGTACTCTCACATGGCCAGTCTGTTGTGATCATTCTAAATATTTATGAATGGCCAGTTCCTTGCCACCGTCTCTCACGAGATTCGCACTCCAATGAATGGAGTACTGGGTACGTTATTTGGAGCATCTTGTGGACTATATTCCAAACGTTTTCATTTTCTTGTTAATTTCATATATATTTCGTATTGATTAAATGGTTCGGGTTATCAGGGATGCTTCAGATGCTCATGGACACGGGGCTTGATACCATGCAACGCGACTACGCTCATACGGCCCATGAAAGTGGGAAGCAGCTCATAAAACTTATTAATGAGGTTCTTGATCAGGCTAAGATCGAGTCGGGCCGGATGGAGCTCGAGACGGTGCCGTTCTCGGTGCGATCCATCTTGGACGATATACTGACGCTTTTCTCTGCCGAGAACAAAGACAAAGGGATCGAGGTTCGCATTTTTTGGGGTTTTTTCGAGGTTCTGACTGCTGTATTTATTGGGTTTTGAAGCTGGCAGCATACGTATCCGATAGAGTTCCAGATGTGCTACTCGGGGATCCCGTTCGGCTTCATCAAATCATCACCAATCTCGTTGGAAACTCCATCAAAGTAAGCTTGTGTTTTCCAGGGTTTTTTTTGGCTGAGGCTTGTTTTCGTGGTATTAGTTTACAGACCGGGGGCATATATTTATTTCAGTACATCTCGCTGAAGACGTGCATTCCATAGTTGGAACTCAATACGAGGGATGTGCAAAACAAGGGTTAAACACTTGTTGCAACACCTTGAGCGGATTGGAGGCTGCTGATGGACGGAATAGCTGGGAGACGTTTAAGCTCGTCCTCGAGCATGAACGGTCGCAAATCCAAAAATTTCCACCCGATACAGTTTCCCTGGTGCTTAGTGTTGAGGACACAGGGGTGGGGATTCCCAAGGCTGCGCAAAAACGGGTGTTTTCTCCGTTCATGCAAGCCGATAGTTCGACCTCACGAAACTACGGTGGAACCGGCATCGGTCTCAGCATCAGCAAGTGTCTCGTGGAGCTCATGAAAGGCGAGATACAGTTCGTCAGCCAGCCGGCAGTCGGGACTACGTTCTGGTTCACGGTAGCGTTCAAGGTTGGAAGTATCGATGATACCATCAGAAATGCCCAAGTTTCGCCGTTTACGGTTCAGCTTAGGGGTCTCAAGGCTCTCGTGGTAGACGGACGTCCAGTGAGGTCGGAGGTTTCCCGGTACCACCTGAAACGGCTCGGTATCCAAGCCGAGGTCGCGAACGAGATCTACTCGGCCGCTTCGTGCCTGAAGAGCAACGGGAGGTATTATAGACATTAAACCCTAACCCCAACCCTAACCCTAAATTGTGACCTGGTGACAGGTGCCTTAAGAACCTGGTTCTCGTGGACAAGGATGCTTGGGGGCCTGGTACAGGGCTTACTTTCGCTCTGGACGCGGGGCTTAACCTCGAGGTTGCTCCCAAGCTAGTGCTGCTTGCGTTCGACGATAACGATTTCCACAAAGCAAGAGCCGCAGGGTTTGTAGAGTATTTGATCAGGAAGCCCTTGCGAACTAGTCAAGTTGGAAATCTCTTGGAGAAGGCTCTAGGTCTAGACAGCAACCGGGGACATGCGAGAAATCTCTCATGTGGAAGTCCTGGCCGCCTCAAGAGCCTCTTGTCTGGGAAATGGATTCTCGTTGTCGACGACAACAAGGTGAATCGAAGAGTTGCTGAAGGAGCACTTCAGAAATACGGAGCTCACGTCGAGTGTGTTGAGAGTGGAAGAGTCGCCATCGAGATGCTGCAGCCTCCCAACAAGTTCGACGCTTGTTTCATGGACATACAAATGCCGGAAATGGACGGGTAAGTTGTGATGAATATTTTTTCTAAGAGTATTGCAACTTTGTTCTCGTTTTTGCAGCTTTGAAGCTACGCGAAGAATACGAGAAGCTGAGAAGCTTGAGCGAAGACACATCCCGATACTTGCTATGACGGCGGACGTTATCCAAGCTACTTACGATGAGTGCAGGCGTTGTGGTATGGATGATTACGTGAGTAAGCCATTCGAAGAAAAGCAGCTCTACCGGGCGGTTGCTAAATTCTTTGATTCAAAATTGTGATTATAGTTGTAAAATTTTAATGGTAAACCTAATTTGGGTTCTTGAGCTTAGGGCTGGCTGTATTAAACATAGTTCATGTTATATTTTTAGCTCTTGCTTAATATGGAAAAACGTGTATAAAATGGTATTTTTACAATACTGCTTTGTATTTAAGTGAACGCCTATTTGCCCTTACTAAGCGATTCAACAATGAGTTGCTTTAGATGGGTATTGGTTCTCTCGCTGTTTGCTATCGCCTTTGGTGCAAGAACGGGTGTAACTTCAAGCCGTGTACCTGCCATCTTTGCATTCGGAGATTCGTTAGTGGATTCGGGAAACAATAATCACTTGTTGACGCCCGCAAGATCCGACTACCCACCATATGGAGTGGACTTGGCAGACCATATGCCTACGGGAAGGTTTAGCGATGGCCAGCTCGTAATTGACGTTATTGGTATGTCTTATTCTCATTTTTTGATAACTTATTGGTTTTATAGCAACCTACTTGAATTTGCCGCCGCCACCTCCCTATCTCGGAGGAGGCAACATGCTACAAGGAGCCAACTTCGCATCTGCCAGTGCTGGCATTAGAAACGGCACCGAATTTGTAAGTAATCTGTTAGAGATCGATTGCAGCAAGTATTTACTTGTGCGATGCAGCCTGGTGCTATTTCTTTGTGGCATCAAATCAACAACTTCCAACATGCTCGAATTCCGTCCGACATTGCTTCGAAAGCTATCTTTTATATATGCATTGGCAACAACGACGTTAACAATTATTGGCAATTTCCGGGCAAATTTGTTGGCTCAGTTCCTGAGGGGTTCCAAGAGAGTCTCATACAGGAATATGCCAGGCATATCGAGGTATGCTACAATCGCTACCTTGATATATTAACCTTGGCTAATATATTTATATATGCAGAGATTGTATTCTTTGGGAGCTCGCAAATTTGTGATCGTAGGATTGAGCGCATTTGGATGTATCCCGATGAATGTTATCCAGGGAGCTTGTGATCGGAGGGCTCTCCCAATTTCTGCAAACTTCAACACTTTGCTTAAAAAAACCGTAAACCAGCTGCAGAGAAATTTGGCCCAAACACAATTTGTGATAACGGACTTCCACGGACTCATGGTCGATGTTAACCAGAACCCAGCAAGATATGGTAAACAATTTACATATTTGCCTATTTTGTATTAATACCGCTGTTATTGTAGGTTTCCTTGACTCCCACAGTCAATGTTGTGTTGGGACCCGAGCGCTTTTGAATCCGGGCCTGTTTTGTGATCGCTTTGGAGCATACTGCCCTGAACCAGCAACACATGCTTACTGGGATGCAATTCACAACAGCCAAGCGTTTAACCAGATCGCTGCTGCAAGGTGGTGGAATGGTTCTCAGAATTCTACAACACCCATGAGCATTCAACAACTGGCTGCCCGTTGATAACGCGTTGTAGCATTCATTGGTCTTGGATTAATTTTCGTATTCATTAATCGATGATTATTAAATAATTCCAGTGTATTAAATAAAATTTAATTGAATGGGCTATACCTAATATGTACCACTTGCGCTTTTGGTGATCTTTTCGGGTAACGGCACTCATTGTTGTATTAAATGTCAGATTCATTAATCGATGACCGTTAAATAATACTAGTGCATTAAATAAATTAAGTGATTATAGAGCGAATTTACACTGACAAGACGGAGCAACCAAAATGAATAAGATGGTGGAGCAGCAGTTGAATATTCGCGCAGGGCATACAAAATGAATAAGATGGTGGAGCGCAGGGAATATACCCGCGGTGAATTTTTTCTAGGGTTTACTCTTCACGATCATCGTCCAGCTCGCATCGACTTGCCGGCGGGTGCGGCGGCGCAGCGCCTTTGATACGAGGTGAGCTCATTTCTGCTGAATTCGGGCTCGATCTGTTGGAAAACATCAGCATTCACCTCAGATCGGATCTGAGAAATGGAGAGCCTGATTGGCCTCATCAATCGCATTCAGCGGGCGTGCACCGTTCTTGGCGACTACGGTGGCAACAATGCGCTACCCACACTCTGGGAAGCTCTGCCCTCGGTGGTCGTAGTTGGAGGCCAGGTAAGAAATCCACCGGAAAATTTCCCGAAAATTCGCGATCTTTCTTCTCGCAGAGTTCGGGAAAATCCTCTGTCCTTGAGAGCGTCGTCGGCAGGGACTTCCTACCCCGTGGATCAGGTACCCCGTTTCTCTCTGTTTTTTTGCGTACCATTTTCTCGTTTTTCTGGCCTTTTTGATCGAAAATGATGTACATTACGTTTGTTTTTGGGGTTTTTTTCCAGGAATTGTGACGAGGAGGCCCTTGGTACTGCAGCTTCATAGAACGGAAGAAGGCCCAGATTATGCCGAATTTCTGCACCTTCCCAAGAAACGATTCACCGATTTTGGTACGTTTTATTTTCCTCTATTTAATAAATGCTGTTAATAATTTCGTTAAAAATTTCAGCGGCTGTTAGGAAGGAAATTCAGGACGAGACTGACAGGGCCACGGGTCGTAGCAAGCAGATTTCGCCCATTCCCATTCAACTGAGTATATACTCCAAGAACGGTAATATACGCTCTCACGTATATACGAAGCATATACTTACCCGGTTTTCCTTGTTACAGTCGTCAACTTGACTATGATCGATCTACCGGGGTTAACCAAGATCGCCATTGGTAAGCAATGAATGAACTAAACGTCGTTTTTTGCGACTAACCCTGGTTTAACCATGCAGATGGCCAGCCTGAAAGCATTGTCCAGGACATCGAGAACATGGTTCGCTCCTACGTTGAGAAGGTGCGTATTATTCTCACGCGTAATGGGTATATTCTGTATACACATAGAATAATGTATCATATTCATGCGTATAGACTGTGTATGTTGCATAACACGTGTATTTAAACGTAATACTCACGTATCGTATGATGCAGGAGAACTCAATTATTCTGGCGATATCGCCGGCTAACCAGGATATCGCTACTTCTGATGCGATGAAGCTGGCTCGAGAAGTGGATCCCACGGGTACGTGTTTCACGTATTATCTCACGTTTATTTATACGTATTTTTTCAGGTGAGAGGACTTTTGGAGTTCTTACGAAGCTGGATCTCATGGACAAAGGAACGGACGCTGTCGATGTAATTATCTATTTATTTTCCTTGGAATTTTTTTGGCTCATTTTTATTATTTAGGTCTTGGAAGGACGGGCGTACCGCTTGCAACGTCCGTGGATCGGAGTGGTGAACCGTTCGCAAGCCGATATCAACAAGAGCGTCGCGATGAATGATGCCCGACGCCGAGAACGCGAGTTCTTCACTTCGAGTCCTGAGTACAAGCATATGGCAAACCGCATGGGGTCCGAGTACTTGGCCAAGGTCCTATCGAAGGTATCGTATTTTTTACATGGATTTTGTAGCTGTATACTAAATGTACGCCGTGTATATACAGCATTTGGAGTCTGTGATTAAGGCTCGCATGCCAAGCATCCAAAACCTCATCAACAAGACCATTTCGGACCTGGAATCGGAATTGGAGCGTCTCGGACGCCCGATTGCTTCAGATGCCGGGGTATGTAGCCCTCAGGGTTACGCTCTAGGTTTAGGGTTTAGGTCAACTTTTAAGGTTTAGGTTATGTTTAGTCAAGGTTTAGGGTTTTAGGAAAGTTTAGATGTCATATATGTTCGCTTCTTTGTTACTGACGATAACTATCGTTTAACAGGGCATGCTGTACACTGTTCTGGAGCTTTGCAGAGCCTTCGATCACGTCTTCAAGTCGTACTTGGATGGAGGGTACGTTTATACTTGAAGGTTTGTCTGAGATTTTGTGGCTTGTTTTTTGAAGGCGGCCTGGTGGTGATAAAATCTACGCAGTGTTCGATATTCAGCTTCCTGCCGCCCTGAAGAAACTACCATTCGACAGGCACCTCTCGATCCAGAACGTGAAGAAGGTGATTGCGGAAGCCGATGGTTACCAGCCGCATCTCATCGCTCCCGAGCAAGCTTACCGTCGGCTGATCGAGGGCTCCCTTGGGTACCTGAGAGGCCCAGCAGAAGCTGCCGTCGATGCGGTATGTATTAGTACATGGTTGATGTTTTCCTGATGTTTTCGAGGTGTTTTCAGGTTCATTTCATACTCAAGGAGCTGGTGCGGAAATCCATCAACGAAACTGTGGTACGTGACTAGTACTTCCACCGAAGAAATTTCTCAGATTTGGTCTTGAAAAATGTAGGAGCTGAAGCGATTCCCGAGCTTCCAAGCGGAGCTCTCGGCGGCAGCTGTGGAGGCGCTCGAGCGGTTCCGTGATGACAGTCGGAAGTTCTCGCAGGCGTTAGTGGAGATGGAAGCCGGATACCTGACGGTCGATTACTTCCGAAAGCTGCCTCAAGAGCCCGAGAAGAGCAACGCCAACGCTACCAGTGCGGACCGCTACGGTGACGCCCATTTGCGACGTATTGGTGAGAACATCGTCTTTGAATTCGTACCATTAGGGCTTGACATTCGTTTGGGGTTTTCTAGGTTCCAACGTACTGCAATACGTTCACATGGTGTGCGACATGCTCAAATCTTCGGTTCCCAAGGCCGTGGTGCATTGCCAAGTTCGAGAGGCCAAGCGTGCGTTGCTTTCCAACTTCTACGTGCAGATTGGAAAACGAGAGGTACGTACGTCGCCGGTTTACCTTACGTGGTTACAACTCTAGGGTTTAGGTTTAGGGTTAGGGTTTTGGACGTTTATGAATCACGTCGTTTCTTTGTGGGTTTTTCCAGGGAAAGCAGCTGGCTCAGATGTTGGATGAGGATCCTGCTTTGATGGAGCGTCGAAGTGCTTGTAGCAAGCGGCTGGAGCTGTACAAGAACGCCCGTGATGAGATCGACTCTGTTATATGGGAGAAATGAACGAGGACGTGTTTTGTTTATAATTTGTAATCATGATTAAGTTAATTGGTGGTCCATTAGTTCAGTCGTTAATGCGGTTGTCGTAGGTTCGAGCCCTACATGGAACTTAAATCAGTTTTTTAACTTTTCTTTGAAGATTGATACGAACTATACTTCAGCACTTCTCCGCGTAGCTGCAGGGGCTGATGTTTGATATGTCCCTAAGGTAATTGATAGAATAGAGTATAGAATAGATATACAAATCAGTGTCACTGTGAAAAAAACCCCTAATCAGAAATTGACAGGTCGTCCAAATCCTTTGAGACATGTTGAGGGAGTTTTAATATGCCGTTTATTCTTGCAAATGCGGTCCTGCTCATGTTTACTTGTGTCAATGGGTTTTATGTTAAATCAAGTAAGCCAACTTATGTTAGACCAAGTAAATATGCATATGCGTGGCGGTCCGCACTGGTAGCGTTGGCGTTGGCTCTTGAGGCAGCTACGCATAAACACAAGTAAATGTGACCACGATAATCTTGCATGCGCATTTGCAAGAGTAAACGGCATATTAAAACTCAAAGTACATAGCGGATTTGGACGATCCTAAGCCTGTCAATTCTGATTGTCCGGAGGCAAAATTGTCCGGAGTAAACTCTACCAGCCTTAATAACATTTCAGTGTTTTTTTTTAGTGTGTTTGCTTGATAAATCAAAACACTCACAAAAGGGGCACCCTCAATGCAAGAACAATAATACTTCGAATGAAGTGAAAATTAATAGGCAGATAGAGATTGTAAAGGCCTACAATAATGCCGAAAGAAGTTTTCTCTAATTCGGCCGG
>LDJE01096873.1:0-12714 GCA_001021135.1 Selaginella kraussiana
AATTAATCAACAGATACAAAACTCAAATCCTGACAACAAAAAACTTAAAATTCTTCAATAAAAAAACTTAAATTAAACTTCAACTTTGGAAACTTTGGAAGTTTACATTTTATTACGGATTCTTCTTCCGGATCCAGGTAAGAAGTATCATCGACTGGTTTTTTTTAGACTGCTGAATGCCGGTGGATAAGCCATCTCACGGTGACCTTCTGCAGATGAAGTTGAAGCCGATGCAGGAGTTGTCTTCAAGTAAACCACTTGTCGGTTTCATCAAAGGACCATCGAGATCGAGGGTGTTCATTTTGCTAAACATACTCACCAAGACATTATCTATTGGACCCACCTGAATATCCTCTGGTGGTTTATTTGCATTTCGTTTATAGAGGTCAGGACTACTATTCGAAGTCATAAGCAGGATTTTGTATACAACAAACTCAGAGATTGTTCTATCAAAATTGCAAAGTCTAGAGTAGAGACATTCTTCTCAATCACTGGTGGTCTTACAGTATAGCACTCGGGACGTTAAACTCGCCTATTAGATCCTGAACTATTACTGGCTTATGTCTAACACAACATTTATGGGACTTCATCCATTGTCAAAGATCCTACTTTCTCTTGGCAAGACAGGCTGTAGTGGTCCCGTTACGCTTGATGATCTGTAGCACAGCAAGAACACTTACGAGCGAGCTGTAAGTCCTTTTTTCAAAGTCTCGGACGTCCGCCTCCGTCGTACAGGTATGGGCCCGTAAATGCCTTTCGGCGTTAATCAAGTAAAAAACGTGGTTATTTCCAGCTTGATCTGTAGTACTAGATATTTCTAAGGTGGAGCCAAGAACACAATAGTCTGCTGGGCTTTGGAGGTCTTAATCACTGGGGTCCAGGAAATTCTGCTTCAGTTGGGAACCGTGGTGGATGGAATCGTTCACGTGATACAAGGAAGTGGAAATGTCAAGTCTGGACTTCTATTCTCAAAGGAGCTGCTGCAAGGTCATCTCTTTTTTTAATAATCAACGCTTGTTTGCAATCACTTGACTCTTGAAGTTTATATGTTCATTAGTAAATCTTTAAGACTCTTTTTTTTGTAGCGCGTGGATTCTCGAGCTTATGAAGTTTTATGCTGGTGGAGTCGATTCCGAAGAAGACTGGAGGAGTTTCGAATTGAGTTTCAAAGGCCGCTATTTGAAGAGGTGATCTTTCTGATCCATCTTGGAGAAAGGATTAAGAATAAGTATCTCACATGGTTTCATCAGTCGAAGAAACGGGCACATGAAAATATGGCTGGAAAGGAACAAGAGGTTTTGCTAGCTGTGGCCGGCAATGTTGTTTGAATTTGCACGTGTGCAATATTTGAAAAAGACTATGTAATATCATGCAACAAAAAAAAACTAAAAAATCATGGAACTCAAATATTATGTAATGTAACAATACTATTTAATGAAATGTGAGAGTCCTTGCAGATGAAAAAATGGCCATGGCCTATTAAGCCCGACCTAATTATCTTATTTAACATCAAAAAACAATTGCATGTTACATTAAACCATTTCTAATGCCTGCATCTTCAGGTCATTGATCAAAGGACCACTCCAAAGCTCACGAAAGTCACCTCTCAACCAGGATAGGAACACGACTGGACCAAGTGTTGAGGGCACCTACAAAGAAACAAACAAAGGTAGCTAGTACCAACAGACATTGAAGTATTACCAAGTAGAGCAGGGCTGGTTGTGCCATGCGCGTTAGAAGTCCCGCTGCAAGTGCACAAACAAGGCCAATCGCATACCCTCCCAATGCATACAAGGAATATTTGGACCTCCAGTTGTTCTTAAGGCTAGAATCCAGGCCCATTCGCTCCTTCTTGTAGTCGAAGCATAATACTAGGGCCAAAAGCATCCCTGGAATCGCCTGCCATACACGCGCACGATTTAGAAACAAGAACCCTACACCCATACAGACCTCAAACCCTAAACTCTACCGCGCCCCAAACCCTAAACTCAGACTATGACCTAAATGTGCTGCTGTAACACCATGACAATGTGCGCCTGATGACGATTAAGCCCTGAACTACATGATGTACGGTCGATCTATATGTCTGTATCATAATCGGCTGAAATAACGACGATAACCTAGATCTTACCATGTCACCAAGTCCGAGCATCATGAAGTCGTTAGTTCCAGGGACGCTGCCGCCAAAGAGGTACCGTGGTACTAGGATCTTAACGGGCATGTCCAGCTTCTTGGTGATCGAGTCGAGGCCCGGAAGGTTGAGCTTGTCGACCACGGTATGTACCGGGTTGGACGCCTGCTGCGTCGCTACCGAGACCATAACGTTGGCCCCGAACAGCCTCTCCGAGAAGAACACCCAGAAAATGTCGTAGAAGAAGAGGCACGAGAGCAGCAGCGTGCAGACTTTCACATTCGGGATCCGAATGTGGGTCACGAACGCGACGCAGATCGCCACACCCAGAAGATCGTTTAGCAACCAGTGACCAGTGACCGACCACAGTACCATGGTTACCGTGGTAACCACCACCAGTACCACCGTCGCCCTGTCGGTTCTACCGCTGGAGCTACCACTGAAGAACCACGTCACCGACGGCGCGATGAAGAACGCGAGCGAGGAGACGGCGACGGCGGCCGTGGCTATGGCGATGAGCTGCGAGACGGAGGCGAAGAGGTAGAACATGAGGAGCAAGCTGCAGGAGCTGGCGATGGGCATGATGACTGCGAAGGTTCCATCGACTGTGAGAATTCTCGAGTCCGGCGGCGGCTCCGAGGACGAGCACGAATCGCGTTCGTAGCGTTCGCGCTGCCGCTGCGCTTCCTTCTCGTAAGACAGAGCCCTGTGTGCAGAAATCCATACTACGAGCACCGCAGTTGCGAGGAGCCCCAACGAGCAGGGCTCCAGCAAGTAGAGGAGGCTCCACAGCGGCTCCATATGAACCCTAAGACATCAATCAACTGCGAAAAATACGATCAGAAATACGAAACACAAACGAATGTAGAATTCCGTCTAACCTAGCTGCCTATAGTTCCATAAAACCTTAGTTCTGAGCAAAACTCTAACGTATCCTCTTGTTACTAGCTTCAAATGATCAAAAAACTAACAAAAATAAAAAATGACAATTAAGATTCATGCAAGAGCCTTCGAGATCTATGATAACATTTAAAACATGAAAACAAATGACATTAACCGGCTTACCTCGTGTTTGGGCTTACCTCGAGCTGGTTCGAGATAAGACCTGTACAGGAAAAAAAATGAGGTGTTTTACAGAGAAGGATGTTCCGATGGTGCAGCCGAGATTCCGGAGCACAATGCGGATATGCTGTCCTGTTGACATGAGAGTACGTCGAGGTACCACTTGAGCTCCTGAGCGACGTTGAGCTTGTCCCGTTTTGTGGACTCGAGCAGCGTTTCGTTCGCCTCTGTTTGCATGGCAAGGGCTCGCGAGAGACCGTCTCTCTCAAGTGCCAACGCCGATATCCGCTGCTCGAGCACCCCGATGTGCTCCTCGGACATATTCAGCCGCTCGATCAGTCCGGCTCGGTTCTGGAAAAAAACACCACTCGTAAAAATGCGTAAAAATGCAAAGAAAATGCGTGCAGTAAACTACCATTCCTAAAAATGCGGACAAATGCAAAATAATTTCAAAAATATGCGCGTAAAAGTGCAGTAAACGTCGTAGGAAGAACTAACCTGCTGATGTATTTCATTGAGTTTCTGGTGCTCCTCGTTCTGTATACGTATAGATCGTCGGTATTTATCCGTAAACTACAACATGAAGTACCTGTAGACGAAGTATCGTATTCTCTTTCGATACTTCCTCGAGCTGCGTCCGTGCTTGAGTATTCTTTGCGTGAAGCTCGTCGATCTCCCCCTTGAATCTCTGCGTTTCTTGCTCCCGCTGCATTTTACAACAACATTCAGAGACGTATCTTCGAAAAAATACAACTGGACCTCGATTTTGTGACGTTCTTGGAGCTCCTCGCATTGCACTTGGAGCTCCCGCAGCTGAAACTCCAGCTGAAAAACGCGAAATTAAAGAACGAGAAACGCGAAAAAAAGAAGGAAAAACTTACGAGATCAGCTTTGTTGGACTTCACACAAGGAGTCACCGGTATGTCGGCTACAATCGTTTTCTCCGGCTCGGTCTTGTTCAAACTGTCCCAGTCGTCGTCCGCTGTTTGCATCCATCCACTCTCGTCTCGGTTCATCTCGGCCCAAGATCCGTCCTCCACATTCTCCATCGGCAGAGGTTCGGGCAACTCCGACAATCGGTTCGAGTTGCTCCAAGCAGCATCCGGTTCGTTCTGAATCAACGTCTCAAACGCCGGAAGTGGAGAAACATTTCGATCCTTCTGACGTCGTGTCGAGATGTTCGTATCTCTGGACTCGAAGTAGCTTCGAGTGAAATCCTGAAATAAATAAATAAATCAGATGTAAAATAAAATCATCGACCATATACCCTAAGCACTGAAACCTAAACCCCAAGCCTTAACAAACCGAGCAATAAACCTAAACCCTAAACCATAAACCCTAACCATATCAATACGTACCGGTTGAGCGCAGGATTGCGTAACCCTCGGCCTCTTCGCGTTATTTGAGCGTTTTTCCTGAAGCGGCGAGCTGAGAACCATGGTGTTCAAATTCTCGATCTTCTGTTCTTGCTCTTTGATCCTCTGGACCCGCTCAGCTTGCATTTTTCGTTCTTGCTCCAGCTCCAACGCGAGCTGCTCCTTTTCAAGCTCGTACTACACAATCACATCGTAAGAACCCATGATCAGGAGCAAAAAGTCGCGAACAAATTACCCTCAGCAAATCGTTTCGCAAAGTCAAAAGCTGCTTCTCGAATTCTTCAGATTTCAGCCCCTGAAAAATTACGAGTTTAGATTTACCACGAAAAAATTTCATACGGAAACCTACTTGTAATTTCTGACGGAGCTCCTCAATTTCTCGTCTCTGCCTCTTTAGAAGAGCCGCATCCGTGATGACCTGAAGAGGTTACTTGGGGTTAGATTTCAACAGAAACCCTACATCAGGCAAATGTCACCTCATTCACATGAGCACAGGTCGCAACTTTCTTGGCCCTCGAAGCAAACTGAAGCGTCCCTTTGGTTTCATCAACATGTATCTGCAAATGCCGTGGATAAGAAAGCTAGCCCTAAAACCTAAACCTTAACCCTAAAATAAAGCTTCACCTCATCAGGGGTAACTGTGCAAATAATCGCAGTTTTTGCATTTCCGCATAGAGCCGACTGCAATATACGAGTCAGCTTACTGTCCCGATACGGTATATGGCCCCTGATACAAATCAACAATTTTTAATACAATTAAAAACCAGCAAAATAACAAAATACAAATTGAAAAACGTACCCTTTTCCAGGACCTTCGCTAAGTTTGTTGATCACGTTTCCAAGAGTCATTAAACTCTTGTTGATGTGCGTTCCTTCTTTCAGCCTCACACCTCCAGCTCCGGTTTTCGCAACCCTCTCTGATCCAGCGAGATCGACCAGGTTCTACAGAAAAATCGAGCAAGAACCATGATGCAACCATCAAATGAACCATCGACGTACCAGCGTAGAAACCCTCACAGCGTCCGTGACTCTAGTCTGGTCCCTGCTTTCAATGACCTGCATGAAACAATTTTAATTTAAAACATTGCAATTATTAAGTAAAATCATAACATAAGTGCTTACCATTCGAAATATGGTGTGAGATCTGCTACTATAGTTGTTCATGTTGGTCTCTCCGAAGTGACGATTAGCTGAAAATGTACAATTAAAATGCGAAAATACGACTACGTTACGCTATACGTACCTTCTCCAAGTTTGAGAAACTCTAGAACTTGCTCAGGGCTGTTGACGATTTCTTCCCTTAGAGTAGCAACGTAAACGCCACGCTGAAGATCATTAAAACATTTTAGGTCTTGTAGAAACTACGGGAAAATTACATTACCTCCAGATTCTCGTGGATTTGAAGCTTTCGATTTTCAGGAGCAAGCAAGTCGTTGATCTCTTCGTTGTAGATCTCCAAGTACGAAACTCGGATCAGAAACTCCCGTCCTGACACCTGAGTATACGAAAATACGTTAGAAACATCTTCACAAAACTATAAGAAAAATGTAAAGATAAAGAGAAATCTTGAACGCCTGGTACCTAGAACTAAATGAGACTTTGAAATTTTTAAGATTACATTTAAGATTACTCGACTACGTATTTAAGCTCTAACAACTACGCTTAACGAACGTTAAACAGTTTTAAGACTTCATACATACACAACTACTTGTCACAAACATCAAAACATTTACAAAAACGTGTTTAATTTAAACAATTCACTATACAACTAAATCATACAGATAATCACGCATTGTATCGCATGCACACTCGTATTGCTAACTTAACTTCGTATGCATACAACTACTTAATAAACTACCTTTAGAGAAAGTTACTGCACTCATTCAAAAACTCAAACATTATAAAATTAATAACTACTACGTATACGTCACCACGCATTAGACGCTACGTAGAAGTCCACAACTACGTTTAACGAATATACACAAATATAAAATTACTTTTAACAATAACTACAACACTCTAAAATTCGTCTTGAAACACACGAACCTGAGATATGAGGCTGAAAACGTCGCGAATGGCTTGCCGGATGATACCCGGTTGAGCGTCCGTGCCCTGCATCGTGTGGGTCTTACCACTACTGGTTTGCCCATAGGCAAACACGGTACCTACATGCCCATTTCCCGGTTAAACCACGGGGTTAAACCTAGTAAGCTTACTGTTAAACCCTTGAGCGGCTGAAAGAATGACCTCTCTCGCATGGCGATCGTACACATCGAAGTTGGTGGCCTTCGTCCCGAATACCTGATCTTCACAATGCCAAAAATTTGAGGAAAGTATATTTTTCAAGGAGAAATTTCTTACCAAAAGCATACGAAGATCCGGGAATGGGCGCTCCGTAGCAATTGCAGAGCGTTATTGTGTTCTTGTCGATGAGCCAGTGATTGCCCTTGACGATTGGTTCATCCTTGCTGGGCGGGCGTACACGAATGGCAACGGAGATCCTTTCCATTTTCAACAGGTTCCTGGATTTCAGCAGAATGCGGCGCTGTTTTTCGGGAATTTCATGCGTACCTTCACGAATCATCCAAGCAATGCCGCGGACGAGCGCCTCGATCGATCGGGATCCAGAAATCGTGCGTGGGCGGAATTTGTGACCGTTTGCCGAATTCAATTTCTGCTTTAGGGTTTTCAGTTGTTTAGGGTTCTTAGAGAATTAGGGTTTGATATAAGAATTAGGGTTTTATTCAAAACGTTTGCAATTCATAACAAGTTCATCCTGTTCATCCTCCTATATGTGGTACTCCTGGCAAAGACGGAACCTGCAATGTAAAGATGTAAACCTTGAGCTTAAGGGCTATAAAACCTACGCTTCCTCCATCACTTTTGAAGGTTTCACATCCTGAAAATACGTATATAGAACACTCAAAACACACCAAAAAACCCACTTACCAAGCATTTGCTTTTGTTCGAGCTGGCTCTTCCAGGACTCGAAGTCGGACTGAAACACCCGGTGCGGTTTAACATTGCACGATTAACTGCTTCCAGTCTACATTCCAAGAGCTCGGATGCCCAGCCACGCTATCAAAACCCGATTAAGTTCAAGAAACTGAGCCAGCAAAACCTACCGATGAGAGCAGCATTTGAAGGTTCTGAAGTGTTTTCAGCAAATCCGGGTGCTCATTAGGCTCAAGCAACTGGGAAAGTTTCAAACCTCAAAACCTTACACAAAGAAAGACCGTTGTCATACCTGGAGTCTGAGGTACGTGAAGTTTGGACTGTCGCAGAAGATCTCGACAATCCTCTGTAGATGAGTATCGTTCTGATCCAAGGTTTTCACTTCTTCACATGCCTTGTCGTACTCCTGGAAAAAAAAATGTGGATAAAAACATGGTTTTTTTGTAGTAGTGTACCTCAGCGAGCAAGCGTAACGCAAACACAGCTGCCGGGACTTTGCTCCAAGAGGAACACAGAAACTCGTAGAACTCAACACCAGACTCCTTCTTTAGCAGATTCCGTAACCCAGCTAGGTCGGGTTGAGAGAGAAGCGCCATGTCCAGGAGCTAGTAACGTCATAAATTAGCCATTTAAATAAACCAGGAACATACCTGGATTAGGTATTCGTCAAAGCTAGCGTCCACGGTAGAAATGTACTCTGGACCTGGCTTCTGGGATTTTATAGCAATGTTGGAGAGCTCCCGGTAGACTTTTTCCGCATCAAAAAGCTTACACAGTTTGCTCACCACCCAAAGTCCCTTCCTGAAGTTCCAAAGCATAAATACTGCTTGGGGTTGGCTATTAGGGATGTTCTTACCCTTCCACAAGTAGGGTTTCTCTGAGTCCAGCCACAATATTGTCGATACCAAGCTGAAGTTGCTTAGGGTCCTTGGCAAAGGAGGCTTCAGCCTTGAGAATTCCTAGTATGACCTGTGGAGGATATACAGAAATTATTCAGTATATAAATCACAAGTCTACCTTATCATCCGTTATCTCAACGAGTGAGCGACGAAATGCAGGTCTGATATCATCGAGATGAGACAGCACCTGGATCGAGAAAACATCATTTGTGGGACAAAAATAAAAAAGAAAAACATCAATCGTTGCAGACTTACCACCGATTTGTTTGTACTCATGAGAAGCTGTATCCATTTCAATGCTTCGTATTTGATGTCCTCAGGAGCATGAGCATCAAGCCATGCCCGAGGGAGTAACGGAGAGTTTAGTTCCCTAGAAAGAATTGAGTCTATGAAGGTTGCCAGAACAAACTCACCTGATGCATATAGTCACTAAAGCATCAACATCAAGCGCACTGTGACTCGCAGCCTTGTTATTGCGGAGAGCCATCACTGACCTTTTGATTCCCTCGTTCAAATCAATAGCAACCTTGAACAATGATAACGCTTTAGTAGCTATCAAGGTATGAGACACTCAACCTCTCTTATGTCTTCATGCGCTGCAGAAATCGCTGGTAGTACCACGCGGACTATACCCGCGAAGTAAGGCACGAGGTCCAAGTCAAGGCTCAAGAACTCCTTCATCTGCACAAGCAGGACCATGAAGAGATGAGATGATTACCGTACCCATGGGAAGCAGACACGGCGTGTGGTAACGTTTCCGGATGATGCTCCTTGTATCAGTACATTGAGCATGCCACGGTAATCTTCTAAAGAAACTTTCGACTGAAAGAGAAAACAGCGAGTGATGGAGAGTTGCTCGATGATCTTAAGACTTACAGTAGAGCTCAGAATGTTTTCCAGCAACTTATCCAGTTCAGTATAAGCCTTCTCCTGCAGTGCAAGACTCACGTCATTGTCCCCAATCGTCTCGATCAAACCTGCAATCAAGGTCCATTTCTTAGTATGGAAAAACCCTTAAAACGAAGCTATGTACCATCCAGAAGGTCTACTCGGAGGTTATTTTCATCCAGTAGAGACGTAATGCCCAGAAATTTAACCACAGACCTCTGAAGAATAATGGTAAGTCATATGCCGTTTATGAAGCTAGTTACCTTCTCTGTGATTTTTTCAAATGCCTCAAAAGCACATTTGCGGACAGTGAGTTCCTGGTCTTTGAATGCAGCTACAAGGGCTGGAATAGCTTTCTGAAAAGACAGCATATCAAGGCGTATAAACGTGAGTTATTATTTACTTTGAGAATCCCTTGCTTCGTAAGGTAGTTGCCACTCGAAGCAACTTCGAGTAAGGCATCTGTTATCTCAGCCAAAGCCTCCTGAAATCCCATTTAGCACAATTAAGAACCTCCAGCAATTCTTACCTTACGGTCAGTTGCCCGTGGAGATTTAACATCCTTAATCAAAAGATCAATTTTATCTCCTACATCCAACGACACATCCAAGTCCTTGGGATGTGATCGGCTTGTGCCAGATGAAACGCTAGAGGAAGACTCTATCTCCTTTCCGGCCATCTTCTCCACTATGATACCTGTGGAGATGTCCTACAAACGCAGTTTATAGTCCTTTAGATGACTGTTTCTATTCTCGAGACTGTTTGGAAGTTTGAAGTTGAAAAGGTAATTCGCTACACGAATCGACATGCATTATAAATTAATAGTTCGTACATAAACTAATACATGAAATAGCACTGGACATATGGTTTAGGGCTGGCTGAGAGAGAGAGAGAGAGAGAGATTTTTTAACGTCCACGGGAACCCAACAGGGTTATGGGACTTTAGAGTTTTTTTCTTTTGCGGACAAGTTTTTGAACTGGGACCTTGCATTGGGCTTTGACTGGATCTATGAAAGGCTCGAACTCCTGAACTAGAACTATCACCACTAAACTCCAACAACGTGGGGATCACATTGCCCAAGGATAAGAGGTCACGTTGTCACGTAGAGATTAAGCAAAAAAGTGAATTTATGTCCAAGGGGTCAAACTTTAGAATGAATAAATAAGTTAAGACACTACTTTAACATGGAAATTCCCACCATGGACATTCTATATTCCGCTTAAATCTTACTGAGTGGGACGTTTTAAAAGCCAGAGAGACGAACATCTATTCTTTTCTTTTCGCATTTTCACATTTGAATTTAACAACTCTTTCTGAAGCTGCTGTTTCTGTAAAGAGAAACATTTTCTCTTTACCGTTAAAGTTCTCAATGATGCTTCTTGAACAATTGGTGTCAATGATCTGTAGGTGACGCGACGATGATATTGACAAAGGCCAGCCGCTTGGATGGAGTTATAAGCTTCTTCATATACTATTCTGGTTTTAACTTGTCGGAGGTTATGTACAGCATCTTGTATCGCGCCCAAGTTGATAGTGTTGATATATGTGAAAGCTTTTTGATGTCTGGAACATCCGGATTGCTCAAGCAGACTAGCAATGGTAATTCAGTTCCCATAATCATCTGTCTCTTTAGAGAGCTCTTTGCATTTGTGTATTCCATGAACCAGCTGTTGAGGTTGCTCCTTACAATGCAATAATGCGGATTGCACCGTGAGTGGTGGGAACTCTGAGTTGGGAATAACGAGTGGCTCGGAGGCAACCAACACAAGCATGTTTGCCATTTTGTAAGGCTCTCTGGTGTTTTTGGCGCTTTTATACCCAAAGCTATTTGCTTAATTGACTGCACATCTGTCAGATCAGTACGAGGCCCTCGTACTATTGAATTAAGTCATCTAGTAGATCTAGTCACATTTCAGATGTATGTTCCCATTCGAAATCCTCGCGACCAAGGTGCATCTCAAGACCAGTGACCATAGTAGGCAAGAAGTTCCTATAGCTGCTACAGTCCAATGGCCAGGCAGTTGGTTTCTATGGACGTTAAACCTTCTTATCTTATCTACCAGTTCTTCGCACTCTTTAGCGGCTACCTCAACTTTAGGTGGTTTGGCAGCAGCCATTGGACCACTTTGGGGAGTCGTACGCACTTGGCCACGTGCACGACTCTTAGTGGATATCATTGTGCGTGTGTTCTTTTAGAAAGTAATACTCTTGCATACAGTAATACATGTGCAACATCCTGCATCTCTGCTGAACGCTAGTTCTAAGCGTGGAACTATACGCGTATAGCTTTGTTGTATGCGGCTTAGCTTCATAGGAACAAGTGGACCATGACGGCATCCACTCCAACTATTTTAGTACTTGCCTATATGATATGTGCATCAACCTATGGACTAAAACGCGAAGCCAGTCTGGTGTGCAATATTGCAAGTACGTGATAACCGTCTGTATAAAATGTGCTTTAATACAATCAATCACCTTTGGTACAAAAAAATACACCTGTAAAAAAATTAAATATTGAACCGATAGAGCACGTAAAAAGTCCCCTTCGACTTAGCTAAAACCCTGTATGTAACAGCATTTATACATCTCAAGGTTAATTTAGATGTTGGGTTAGGGCGTTATTTACTGCTTGACGACGTGAGCCATAACACTTTGATCGATTGATATCTATAGTTCTTGATCCTTCGGGGTGCATGTCCTGGTGCGTTTAGTGTTGCAAGGAAAACGTTAAACGAAGGGGGTCGCCTCCAATACGCCCTCATAGATCCAAAGGAATGGCTCCATTGAAGCAAATAGCTTCTCTCATCATACAGGTATCATTTTGCGTGATCCTGCTCATTCTACCATATCATTTTACTGGCACCCTCAAGCTCTCAGCCTTCTTGAATACCTTCACTTCCTTGATTGCAATATGGTCTTTTGTATCGGCTTGCCATAAACTACCATTGCCCATCCTTAAAGCATGCATACATACTGGATGATGATCACCCAACTAGCAGGAACTTCTAGAGGAGGTGGGCACTGGGCATCTAGATACTTGCAGCATGGTAGAACATTTTCTGTCTGTCCGTACGGCGCAGGGATTCGAAACAATAAACAGACTGCTTGCGTGCATGATCTGTGCCGGGAATGTGTGCAATTGCATGCAAATTCTTTCATCCAACCTCAGGCATCCCTGACATCAAGTTAGACAACAGAAAGTCTGACCGTGCTGCTGCTGAGATCGTGGCCATTACCCTTATTGCTTTCAAGCTATTACCATATTAACGTGGACAAGGCTTCGACAATGCCGAGATGCTTCATTGTGTGCTAACCTTAAACTTTGCATGCTCGTTTCAGTTAGTGGAAGCAGAATCCTTGCCAGCTGATTACAATGGCACAACTTGCAACAGTTTTGTTAAT
>LDJE01096874.1:0-12008 GCA_001021135.1 Selaginella kraussiana
CTGGTAATCGGTACGGGTAACTACGGGGACGTCGCAGTTGTGGGTCGATGGGACGATATCTTCGTACTTCTTCCCACTGGCAAATATATCAAGGCCAACGAAGTGGCACTTGGCGTGTCCGTGCTTGCCGGTCTTTGATGTAGATACTTCCACAACCTTGCAGGGCCGGGACTTGATCACGATATAGGCGTTCTTGCGGATTGTACCAGCCTGCTGCGGGTACGTCTTGGAGGCGCCTGAGTCTGCCTTGGAATCGAAGTTATGTTCCTCGTCAGACATGATCAATGTTTTAGGACAGACAGTCTAAGGGTTATATACTCCTCATGATTAAAAGGAGAACTTGGATTCGCCTTTTATGGCAACATAACCCACAACAGTTCCAGCTCTTGCTTGTGAACAAGATGTGCCCCTCACTTTTCTTGTGGTTATAGACTTTTTTTTGATATGCCATACTTCTTCATGAATTGCCATGCCAGAGATGTCACACATTCAGAGATAGCAGCTTGCATATTTTCAAGCACCTCTAGGTGCCTTCTCCGCTTTCGTTGTTCGGTTCCAGCCTCTGCTGAAGATTGAGGCACTTCATCCTCGTCACATGTTTCAGAATCAGAGCTCGAGCTGTTAGCAGATTCTGAGATACTGTAACATCTTGCATGGTACCTTTTCGTGTTGTTTTTCTGGACCCACGAGGGGGAACACTATGTAAAAGGTGTCTGCATGATATTTAAAATACACCTATATATACAATACATTTCGATAACAATTTCTACTACCCTACATACAGAAATACACATGCATTCTTCAGTTAATTTATGTTTTTTGATAGAATAGATACTGGAAACCCTGTCTGTATATATTAGCATAACTTAACATGGTACATAGCATGTACAGGGTTCTCCTGTACATGGTACCATACAGTGGCTTCTATACTGTCATGCACATGACATGTACGTTTTATTAAAAGTGACCACCCGTGTCTGGAGCATAAGAAAAAAAATCAAAATAATAAATTTTATAATAAGTGCACTCTTTGTGTTTTTCTTCATCCAGCTCTCGATGAAGTTGCTGGCAATTTTATCCTTCCTCCAAAACGAGTAATCATTCTGGTTCCACCGGTCTGTAATGCTTTAGACAGTGGTTATTTCTACTCATTCTCCATACTCAATTCCCGTTTTACTAGTTGCCTGTAAATCTGAGTTCGAAACCCGCTTAATTTTAAAAAAACTCCCGCTTAGTTTGACATGCCTAAACATTTTAGAGAATTCCTGTAGTTTATTCTCAGAATTGCTGTGGCCATTACATTGATTTAACACAAGCTCTCATGGTCAGACACCCGCAATACATTGTTCCTTGTCCACACTTCAAGTGTTTAATGGTCATATATACAATGCTTATTGTCCATTAACTAGGTGTTTGTTTACCCTCTCTACTCCCACATAATCCAAATAAGCTGCTCCACTACAGTATTTGCCCTTATATACAGTTCTTTATGACTTCCATCTGCAACATGCATTACCCTCACTGCAGAGTACATAGCAGCCTTTGCATCCAAGTCATTTGCCCGGGTGTATATGCCTGTTTTTCAACGGACATGTTTTAAAAAAATACGGTCCTTTTGAAGCATGCCCAATCTGTGTGCTACAGTTACACCCGATCAACTACAACATGGGCGAAACAACTAAGTGCAAGAAAACAATGTGATGACCATGAAAGATGTCCACGAGTGTAGAAAGAATAATACCAGGCTTCCCCAACGAAGGTAAGTTATCAGGCAAGAAGTAAATAGCCTTGTACTTGTTATAACAAACTCTAACATTCACATAACCTTCAATGCAAGCAACGAGCTGTGTTCAAAATCTGACTTCACGATGGGAAGGTTCAAATGCTCCTAGAAAATACTCTATTGCCTAGTCCTTATCATAAACATTTTGAACCATGATGATCTCAGTAGTGATATCCCTACATAGTGGAATTAATTAAAGCGACGTATTAATTAAAGCGACCAACATAGAAGAAGAGAGTTTAACGTCCTGAACGACCAGGTATATGTATATTTTTTCGTGCCACAGTGGGTTATTGCGTCAGGCTTTTGTTTAAGTCTTACAAAACTGTCATATATTTTTCGCAGGAAAAAAGATAAACGGAGATGGCCTCTCTAAGAGTAGGCACGCCTCACCACGATCTATAGCGCTCAAGCCCTTTAGCTGCTGTCAGTGAAATCTGCATCAATAACGTCCTCGCCGCCAGCGCCAGAAGCCTTAGAACCAGCCCCAGCGTTGGGAGTAGAATCCCCACCAGGAGCACCGCCTTGAGCGGCACCAGGCTGGCTGTAGAGCGACTGTCCAATCTGCATAACCTCCTGGTTCAACGCCTCTGTAGCAGCCTTGATCTTGGCCGTGTTGTCGCTCGCAATCGCATCCTTGAGCTCCGTCACCTTGGCCTCAACCTTGGCCTTCACCTCTGCAGGCACCTTCTCACCAAGCTCCTTGAGCTGCTTCTCAGTTTGGTACACCATCGAGTCTGCCTGGTTCTTCGTGTCAACAGCATCCCTCTTCTCCTTGTCCTCCTTGCTGAACTTCTCAGCCTCGCTCACCATCCTCTCAACCTGCATTACCAACGGGAAATTAACATTAACCCTTAAACCCAAAATCTCAAACCTAAACCCGAGCCCTAAAATCGGTTAAGCCCTAAAACCCTAACCCAAAAAAACCTAACAACGTACCTCATCTTGGGGCAAGGTGCTGGCGCCCGTGATGGTGATGTCCTGCTTTTTGCCAGTGCCCTTATCAGTGGCGCTCACGGAGAGGATACCATTGGCGTCTATGTCGAAGCGAACTTCGATCTGAGGGACGCCCCTTGGAGCTGGAGGAATTCCCTCAAGCCTGAAACTTCCCACGGACTTGTTGTCCCTGACGAACTCACGCTCGCCCTGCAGAACGTTGATCTCCACGCTGGTTTGCCCATCAGCAGCCGTCGAGAACACCTCCGACTTGGAGGTGGGCAGCGTCGTGTTTCTGGGGATGATCTTGGTCATCACACCACCCAAAGTTTCGAGTCCAAGCGACAAGGGTGTCACGTCCAAGAGTACCAGGTCGTTGACTTCCCCAGACAGAACACCAGCCTGAAAAGGAGCATCTTTAGCATCTCCAGGGAATCAATGAAGCAAAGCGAAGCATATACCTGAACTGCGGCCCCCAAGGCGACGACTTCGTCGGGGTTGACGGTCAGATTGGGTGCCTTGTTCGTCATCCTCTTTACAATGTCTTGCACTGCGGGAATACGAGTCGAACCTCCCACCAAGATGACTTCGTTCAGGTCCTTGAAGCTCAGCTTCGCATCTCTCAGTGCATTCTCCACAGGGGTACGGCACCTACATACACGAAGTACGAAATAATATATCCAGTCTCAAACCTCAAACCGACCCTAACCCTAAACCCTACCTGTCAAGAAGATCGGAGCACAACTCCTCGAACTTGGCACGAGTGAGCGTTGCATCGATGTGCTTAGGTCCATCGGCTGTGGCTGTGATGAAAGGCAGACTGCAACAGCGTCGAGTGTAAGTAAAAAATGATAGAAAAGAATGGGCATATACGTACCTGATGCTCGCTTGCGTGAGAGAAGAGAGCTCAATCTTCGCCTTCTCTGCAGTCTCAGTGAGACGCTGCAGAGCCTGTTTGTCCTTCAGTAGGTCGATGCCTTCTTCTTTCTGGAAGTTGCTTGCCAACCAGTCTACGATTCTCTGCAAGCCGAGGTATCAGAGATCGCGTCTGACTAGGGTTAGGGCTTCAGAACCCTAACCTTAAACCCTAATTGTAAGCACCTTATCGAAGTCGTCTCCTCCCAAGTGAGTGTCGCCGGACGTCGACAGTACCTCAAAGACGCCTTCTCCGACTTCCAAAACTGTTTATGAACTACGTTAGGAGCGACCATGGTACACATGACGTGGCTCACCAGAGACGTCGAAGGTACCACCGCCGAGATCAAAGACGAGGATGGTCTCATTGCTCTTCTTGTCGAAGCCATATGCCAGGGACGCTGCCGTAGGTTCGTTGATGATACGAAGGACGTCGAGCCCCGCAATTCGACCGGCGTCCTTGGTTGCCGTACGTTGAGAGTCGTTGAAGTAGGCGGGTACGGTGATGACGGCCTTGTTCACCTTGTCGTTGAGAAACTTCGAAGCATCGTCAACAAGCTTCCTCAATACCTGTAGCCAAAACGATCATTAAACTAGTAATTAAACTTAATTAGATAACATAAAATGTTAAACCTAATTAACTAAACGTCGAATGGCCATTAAGATAACACCAATAAAATAATTTAAATGCAGAGCTAACATAAACACTCGAAAACTTCAGAAGGCACTAGAATGCACTGGAAAACGACAACACAAGCACCATAAAAACACTGGTAAACGCTCGAAAGCGCTTGTAAACACTGCCAGACGCCCCTAAACGCTACAATCACTCGTACCTGAGCAGAGATCTCCTCGGCAGCGAACTGCTTGCCAATAGCAGGGCAATTCAACTTGACATTCCCATTCTCATCCCGAATGACCGAATACGAGACCTGCGTTGACTCCTCGTCAACTTCGGACATCTTCCGACCGATAAACCTCTTGACGGAGAAAAACGTATTCTCGGGGTTGACGACCGCCTGCCTCTTGGCGATCTGCCCGACGAGTCGGTCGCCGCCCTTGGAATATGCGACGACCGATGGCGTCGTCCGTTGGCCTTCGGCGTTGGTAATGATGGTCGGCTTACCGCCCTCCATCGCCGCCACTGCCGAGTTGGTGGTCCCGAGGTCGATTCCCACCACCTTCTCGTTCACCACGCGAACAGGGCCGCCGCGAGCGCGGTGGGATTGGCGGCGCATCTTGGCATAGAGCCCCCGACCCGCCGCCTGGCCGCCGCTGAAGAACACGCTCTTCTGTGCGCTGAAGCCACCGCTGGCGCTGAAGGCTCTGTCTGAGGCCCGGAGTGGGATGTGTGTAGCTGCTGCCGCCGTTGCCATGTTTGCCCTGGAAATTTCGATGGCGTTAGAGAATGCGACGGAAATCAATCTGTGGAAATCCAAAAATCTCAGCTGGATAATACGAGAAATTGCACGAAATCAAAATGCGACCTAAATTTATGCATTTTAGCAGCTCAAAAGCATAAAATGTAAGGCGAAAAACGCATATATAGAATGCGGAGCTACTGCACCCTGAGAACCCTTACTTGAAACGAAGAGGCGAGCGCCTTGTTGCCGCCTGCGCTGGACTAGACCTAAGGAACAATCTGGAGTGGAAAAAGGAGCCAGCCACGTGGCGTGACAGCAGCGGCCTAGCTTTCTCCAAATGGCAAGGCCCTGGCTGTCCGTTTGGTTTATCCGCACTTGGCGTGGACAAATCTCAGCCGTTCAGGTTGTAAAGCCCTAAATGCGTTTTTGGCGCGAATGCAAATTTTGAATTTTGATAACCCAAGTTACATTGAAGAGGAGGCTTGTGTCACTGGAACTCTGTTTGTTTGTTTTACCTCTCGATTCACATTGCAAGAAACCCATGACTACCCACGGCGTTGGACCAACTAGCAAGATGTCTTGAATGAAAAAACGTACTCACTGTAATCCACGGCTGTTATAAAACCAGCGCCTCCGTTCTCAGGCACCTTCCCCGTTTTCCGCACGGCCAAAGATAATAGTGTTCCATGACACCAGTGTGGGCTGCTTGATCATCTTAAAAACCTTCCTCGCTTTTGTATCATGATGTTTATCCTCCAAACATATGTTTTCCAAGGTCTAGACCAGCGCAGGCGGCAATATATTGTCAATTTTATGTCATGTGAAGTGTGGAGGACGAGCTCACATCTGTGATCCTAGGGTGGAAATAAAAAATTTCTTTTATGAAAAAAACAAAAGCTCTATCGCTAATTATAACACTTTTACTGAAAACACGAAAATCTATAGAGGTTGAACCGGCCGGTTACATCCTTCAGAGGAGACTCGGTCCACGTGCACGGCCTAATTCAACATAAATTTACTGTAAATAAAATGTCAAGGATATGTCGTAGTGTAGAAGTGAGCTTGCTCAAAAGAATGACGATCATCCCACCACCTTCCTCGATGTGCTGGAGAACGCACAGTCCGAATTAGCGATAGAGCTTAAGTTTTCAAAGATCGTCAATGTAGGAACAAGGGTAAAAACTGCGACTGCACCGGTTGCCACTATAATACAATAAGTGAACTCCCCGGGGCTTGTATCAACCGGTTGGTTGAGGAACGCAGATGGGTTGTAGGTCCCAGAGTTTTTCCACAAAGTCTGGGTATGAGAATGCCTCTACAGACTGTAGGAGGTGGTGAAAGGAGGCCAACACCAAAACAACATGCTCAAGGAGGCATGATTGAGATTACTGTGGCCCAGAAGAGTGCTTGAGTTGATGATAATGCTCAGAATGATGGGCAGGTAGGAACCTAAATGTCCTTGCTGGAAGATTGGAGTTTCAGACATAAAGATCGGGATTAGGCACGAGCAATACTCGATATTCACTAATGTGTCAAAATTGAAAGCTGACATTACATTTCCGCGTCCTTCTCTGCGTTAGGAGTTGAAGCAGGGCCTAAGTACCAAGCCGACGAAGTGGATGAAGGCTCTGAGGCCAGCGGCTGTGGTTGAAAACTCGGCTCCATTGGGTTGACGTCGAAATGATGGGTGAGGATGCTCTTGCTGATGGCAGAGTTCAAGTGAATGGAATCGGGGTGTTGGTGTGTTGAGATATGAAGATAAGTGTTGAGAGGACGGAGAACTTGATTAAGCTTGAGGACGGAATTAAGCTGTGATTAATAGTCTTTTTTCGGGGTTTCTGGTGTCCTTGAGCCCTAGAATAATCTTCATATTCCTGATACCCTTTGGTAACATGCACCATATGGTGCATGGGAAATCCTAACTGAGTAGTGAAAGTAGTGAAGGCTTGTATGATGGTCGCCTTGACTATAGAAGAGGAGAGATTTTTTTATTTTAATTTTTTATAGAAGAGAAGAGTTCCCTGGGTGCCATACTGTGCCTTGTAGTGAGGGCTATCATCTGGGTTGGTGAAAAATCCGTTTTCCACCTTCTCAACTAGGAACTGGTCAAACGACCAAGTAGAGGAGATTGTCACAGTTTGTACGTGGTCTGAACATACATAGGAATAGATTCTTGAGCTACAAAGACCCGAGGTTGACGTTCTTGAGTTGGTTTTCCTTGAGCATTGCGACCATACAGAGAAGACGGTAAATTTCTGGAGCATGATTGGAGATACAAGCGGGAGCTGAAATGTGAGACATATGAGGGCAATGGTGGGACCAGGGAGGATATGCGGAGTCGGAAGGCTTTTGAGGTTAGTCATTTTCGTCAATTTGGTGCTGCCAAACTTGAAGCTCGTGGTACTTTTTGCTACAATCTATGGTCTGCTGGTTGGCGACTCTAAGGCCTTGTATCGTGATCAGCATGGGAGCTGATGAGGATGACTCAAGTGTCATGCCACAGTTCATACGAAATATGACCTCCAGTCGAAGAATGTGACAAGCAATTGTGGACTTGAACTGTCGTGAGTAGCACCTGAGGAAGTCCCAAGGTATGCAAGAAGACACGAATAGCATTCACAAGCATCTTGTTCTTACGCTCAGCGATACCATTTTGCTGAGGCGTATCCGGGTCCCTACGTTGATGTATCTTTTAGCCTACAAATCTATGAAAACTCGACTACGAGGACAAATAACTACACTCGTATTTAGATAAAGATAAACACAAGTAACCCCCTACTCTAGAGGCGTAGAGGAGTTGAGAACTAGATGAGTCCTAGACTGGTGTTGAGGACCTACCACTTAAGAAACATGTCGGTGGTGATGAAAATGTTCCTCATAACACGGGTAACTTATTAACTTCTGTTATCTGAAACCCTTGGCTGTTTATAACAGCAAAGCCTTGTCGCCTAAGCTGTGTACAACAGCGAGGCCTTGTCGCAACCGTAAGTATGGAAAGATGCCCAGTAGTAAGGACGATCATACACAGGGCCACCAAACTCGCCTTCTTCTGTCTCTTCGATCATGCTGACGATGGCTTTTTGCAGCGCCAGAGCAACGTCCAGGCCGGCTCGAAGCTGCCCGTAAAGCCTCTTCATAAGCACACCTGTGGATTCATCGTCTACATTCCACAGCGAAGCCACCACAGTCGGCACCCCAAGCAAATGGAATGATCTCGTCAAGCCGATGATGCCCTCTGCGTAGACAGCCCCAAGCCCTGAGCTGCAGGCGCTCAAGACCACCACCATGGCCTCCAGAGGATGAGCAGCTGCTGCGTTTTCCAGATCTTCGCCACTCAGAATTCCTGCGCTGGAAGATGCTTTAAATGCAGCCCTTAGCCTGTGCTCGAGTTCTTCACTCGAGTCCGGACCTTCTCTTCGCGACTTTGAGAGGTCTTCGTCGCTGGATGCCAAGAGCAAAGCACCTGAGGAGAATTGCTCGTTGATCAAAGCATGGCAGGCAATGTGAACCCAGTTGCTACTGGGGAACAAGCTCATCGCTGCTTCTTTCGTGGCCTCCAGTCTTTCCAGATGGTTGACACGGAATCCACTGTCCTCTAGTGCGGCCTTCACGAGGTTGGCCTCTTCTTCTGCAAACTCGAGGCTACGATACTCTTTTGACAGGCTTGGGTTTCCGATCACCAGTCCTGAAGGCTGTGACTCCATCACCAAGTTACGTAGCTGCTGTTGCCGCAGGAAGCACTGCTTGTACATCCTCAAAGAAGGGGCAACAGAGATAGCATACTTCTGGATGAGATAAGGTCCTCCTTCCGCTTCTTGAAACGCAGCAAATGGTAGCGTTGAAAGTTCCTATACACGAGGCAAGTTAGCCCTAACCAGTTTACAAATGCGGAAACGCTAACCTCTTGCGGAATGATAAGCAACCTCTTGGGCTTGTACTGCTCCAAAGGTCCCTCCCATGGCTTTATGAAGCAAGAATACCACAACTCCAGCAAATCACCACACGGATAACCACGCTTAATGTCGTGCCTAGTTCTCGCCAGCTTTTGGTGAATGAAATTGTTCTCGACTTCTTTGCCCGACGAAACGATGACCGTATTTGAACCAAACGAGACATCACAATCCTGTGTGTTCCAGTTGAGCAAGTAAGTGCAGACGGCTGACTTCTCCGGAACCAACGTGAGCACCAAGATCATTGTCTCATCACCCGCCAGGCGAGCAATGTCCTTGAGCTCCTCCCAGGCTGCATGATCGTCAGTGTTGAACTTCCAAATTTCTCGAAGATAAGCATCTCGAAGTGCCACGTTCTTCAGGTTGTAAAGCAAGTCTCGACATCTTTCTCGATCTGCCCAGACGAGTGCCTCTTCCCTGTCGGGTTGCGTTCCCCGGTGGATCAAGGACGCTTGAAGAAGTCGGAGGAATCTGTAGTGCTGGTTCTGATAAACTACACGCCCCAAGTTGAATGAGTCAAACTTGTTGTCCAGCTCCATCTGCATTCTAGCAGCTTTCCTAAAGCTTTGGATGGCATCGTCAAGCTTCTGCACCTTCGAGAAATTCAGCCCCTGCCTCAGAAGTACCCGGAAACGAAGCACGGTATTTGGCCTTCCTAGAACCTCTGCTTCCTCCAGCAGGGTCTTGATGATCTCAAAACTGTACTTGCTGGAACGTTTTTCCTGGTAATACTTTGCAGCTATCTCGGCCAAGAAGACGAGAGCCATTGCCTTTGAATGAAGCAGCGACGCTCTATCTGCATGCGCCAGCAACTCGGCTGCATATGCTTCCGCTTCTTCCAACAGTCCTGTGTCGTAGTAGAACAGACAGGCCGATTTGAAAAACTGAGCCTTGTCGGCATTTCCCGCTGGTACTCTCGCCAGTAACATTTCGTGTTCCGAAAATGCGCGAGGGGCAGCGACGAGATCCGTCTGTGCTATCTGATCCCACGCATCCAAGAGCATGCGGGCTGCAGTGTTAATTTTCAGCGGCGAAGCCTGTTGTTCCCGTGCTTCTCCTAACAGGAAGCTCTTTTGAGTTTCTTCGACATTTGTTGGAAAGCCCTCGAGTAACGTTGTAATTCTGACGTTGTGGCTGGCGGAGGTGGGGAAATCACCTATCGCCATTGCAAGGAGACTGCTGTGTTTTGATGCACACGCTTTGACAAACAAGTCATCGGAACTTTCAGCCATCTCGGTAAGCTGCTTTTCCATTGTCCAAGCTTCCCCAAAGTTGTTCAACTTGCAAAGGCTTCGTCCCAACTCCAAAAGTGAAATAGCCTTCAAGTCCTCAACACCTGTCCTGAACGCAGCATCCTTCGCTAACCTGTAGTACTCCACGGCCTTGGCGGGGTCGAAGTTGATGAAACAATTCCCCAGCTGACTGGCGGCTCGCAGCTTGATCTCATTGGTACAAGCCAGGTCCAAACTTCTCTGGAGCCATTCTATGGCACAGGGCATCTTGTTCTTAAGCCTAGCAGCCTGCCCCACGAACAAAGCAACCTTCGCTTGAGATTCTGGCTGGTTGATCATTTTGGAGATGCAGGGCAGTAGTTGGCCTAGAGCAGAATGAAGTCCTTGCAGATTCTCCACCTGTTCGTTCATAGCATCCTGCCTCTCGAGCGCAAGGAATCCCAACAAGAATCCAGCCAGGACGTCGAAGCCAAGACGGATCGGATGCTCCATCCTCACCAGGATGTCAAGCAGGTGATACTCGATCCAGTAAGCTGCTAATTCGTCCTGGACAAAGTCGGAAGCGATCAGCTGCAGTTTAATCAGAATCTGGATCGCCTGCATGTTCTTTCCGCACATGGCAGAAACAAGTGCTAGAAATGTTGCCGACTGAATGAAGTTCCTGACAGCCTGAACAAGAGCACCCGGAATTGCATCGAGCTCTTGCGTGAATACCCCAGAGAAAATGGCGTTCCACGCTTCTTCTTCTGCCATGGATCTTTAACCTGCTGCACATCTGCTTTGGAACCCAATATACATCGAAAAACCGCGTGTTGACAATATGACAATGGGAAAAGTGGCCGCAAAATGTAGACCTTGATTGAACCAGTTCGTGGAAAAATATGACAATGGGAAACGTGGCGGCAAAATGTAGACCTTGATTGAACCAGTTCGTGGAAAAATCCGTACCCCGCAAAATGCTCATTGGGGTTCTTGAGAAACCGAAGAAAATGGAGTGCTAGTGGCAAGATATGGAAAACTTCCACAGTTAGCAAGTACGACATCATGGTAGAATTTATCGGAAAAGCCACACTGGGCATCACAAGCAGAGACTAGGATTAGCGCAGATAGCGCAGGGTTTCGGTTCTCATGTGAACAAGATCGACCCTTTTCAGCGTACAGCATACATCTAGTCTAGAACACATGAGAGCGGTCCACGGTCGGGATCAACGTCCATCTCTTGGTACAGCTCAAGAGCCTCTAGATGCCCGGACCAGGCATATGCCAAGATCATGTCATTCCAAGTGAGGAGCACTTTGTTTCGGACCTCTGCCTTGCCTGGTTCAGCTTCCTGAACCTTGCATACATTGTGATGACTGCACTCAAAACTAGGGCGTCAGCGCCTACGTCTACTGGGAACACCTTTGTTGAAGCATAAAGCTCCATGCCTTCCTCCAGAGTTGTACAGAACTTGAGGAGGGACGCCAGCATCCTGGCGCAGGGTGAAAGCTGCATGCAGCCTTTGCATGGTTGCGTAGAGTGCAAATGCCTCTGCGTGCACGCACGTACTATGGTGTTTTGCTTCTGTGACACTTCCCACATTCTGCAACAGGACGTTTCCAAGGTGCCCCTAAGAATTGGCAAGGAGGTGCTCTTGCACACGACGAGCGTCTGCGAAAGACCGCGAAATTCTGCAACGTCTCAGAACACGCACATAGCTATGGACTAAAATGACAGGGTACATTTGAAAATTTTAAGTCGAATAAGTCAGGGTAAATTAATTTAATCTGACTTAACCTAATAAATTTAATTAACACTGACCTAACCTAATTAACCTGATTTGACTAAA